>JADLZK010003211.1:0-49368 GCA_015847255.1 Hyparrhenia diplandra | reverse complement strand
TTGTGGGCCAACCTCATGTTCCGTAGACCGTCCTTATTGTCACCGAGGTTCCGAAGGACCGGCTGCCTCGTGCGCCTCCCTCACCGTGGAGGATGACCGTAGGCCGCTCGCGATCAGTACTGGCGACTCCAAACGCAGCTTCCTGGGTGGAGCCCCGAGTCCTCGTGGGACGTGTTTGGGGGCACGGTCGTCTGGCAGCCCCCTCCACCGCTGCAGACTCCTGCTCGGGTGTCTCGTGCCTTCGAGCTCGCAGAGCCGCCGAACCTCGAGCTCGACCGTCATGAGTCGCTGTGGTGACGAGGTCGTTAGGGATATGACTGTTGGTGACGTGCTCATGAGGACTTTATCCTGCAGTAAAAAAGAGCCGCTGGGAAAAGTTACCGTTGAGAGGATTCCGTTACCTTCCGACCAGAAGTTACTCGCTGCCTTTACTCGCGGGCGGTTGCTTCCGTCGCCATGTGGACGGCGCGTGAGGGGGTTCTCGATTGCCCGTTGGCGTGCGGTGGGCCATCCTCGCCCGTTTGCCTTGGAGGATCTGTCTCGAGCTCTCCTATAATGGGGAGGGACGAGAGAGGGCGCCCGATCGCTCCCCGCCACCACTTCCCTTACGTTGAGTCTCGATGCGCCTCTGTCTTGTGGGTGCAGAGAGCGAGAATGCGCAGGCCGCCGCGTCAGAAACCACCGGAAGAAAGAAGGGTCATGGGTATGTGGGGCTCCGGGATCACGGAGTCTTTCCTGCGAGATCGCGTGGCGGGTGGCGGTCTCCGCCGCTGACCACCCGCTGGAGAGGGATCGTGCCGATCCGGCGGACGCCGTCCCTCGATCCGCCGGATGGGTACGTCGTCTCGCTTCGCGCAACACGATAGAGGGGCTGGCGCCCTACGACCGCAAAGTTCCTTCGGTCATTGCTCGCCATCGGGCGTCGAGGCTCCAAAGACCTGAACCCCTAACGGGATCTTTCACCTCTCGCGTTCACCATGTCGTGGCGTGGGGTGGCTAGGGATCGAGGCGGGCTGGGAGCTCTTCAAAGTACTTCTTCCACGAAGATTACACCGCGCCTACGACGGCCAAAACATCCCGTCCCCATTGGCTGCATCGCGCTCGCCTCCGCCCCGGCATGAAGGGGAAATCGCATTCCCCACTCCCGTCTCCTGCACGTCGAAAACCGGGTGGCGGGAGGAGTTAATGGGGGCGTGATGCCCGATCTTCCGCCAAGTTATGATAACTCTGCGTTTTGGTGGAACTCGACACACCGATCCGGCTTGGTCGAAAAAGACCAAACCCCCGCAACCTTAGCACCAACGTTCCTCGGTTATCAACCGTGTCTCCAACGGTTGACCTCGCCAAGAAGGCTAATCCTCGCCTGCGAAACGAAGAACACAAGCAAGAACTTCGAAAGAAGCAGCTCAAAGATTTGGGACAAACTGCAGATGAATGATTAAGCACACGAAGTTGGGGTTTCACAAAACCGATGAACGCGACCGTCGATGGACAGAATTAATCTAAGCAAAACCCAAACCCTAATTTGGGTGACGGCTACTAATATATAGAGTTTAGGGGCGTGCAAGACCCTGGGCGCGCCCCTATTGGGCTCAAACACGATACATGGCCCAAAGACCGAAATACGGTGGCGCAACACCAAAACAGATTCTGGACGTCATATTGTTTTGATGATTCCCGTCGACTCCTGACGAATTTGGACCTCATGCTGGTGTCATTGGAAGCGTCTTGAAATTATCTTTCCAACGATATAAAGATCGTCCAAATCGAAGCCCGTATGTGACCTTGGCGTCCGTTTTAGTGCAGGCTGTCCCTGGATTCCGAAACCGACTTGATCTCGAATCGGTTTGGGCCTCCATCTTGACTCCAACGCCATGGCTGTTCCTCCACGCCTCCAAGTCGTCCTCCAAGTCCTTGCTGGTCCTCTCCTTGATTCCTAAGCATAATAAAATCATTAAGTAGCAATCTATTCTCAAGTTCATCAAAAGAATTGCTTAGGAACGAGCTCACCAGAATTTAGTTGTCGTCTTGCGAGCTCTTGTGATTGGACCGTGAATGTTTAGCGGAGGATCATCTTGTGCATCCGACGAAGTGATGTCCTCATCATCCTCCCCCTTCTTGAATGAAAGTCGCCTCGACTCAAGGTCATCGTCGTCTCCCAAATATGGCTTCAAATCTGAAATATTGAAAGAAGGACTAACCCGAACTCGGGTGGCAGCTCAAGTTTGTATGCATTGTCATTTATTTTCTCAACAATTTTATAAGGACCAGCAGCTCTTGGCATTAATTTGGACTTACGCAGCTCTGGAAACCTATCTTTTCTCAAATGTAACCATACTAAATCACCCGTTCAAGTGTAATCTTTTTTTTTCTACCTTTACTCCCAGCAATTTGATACTTTTCATTCATCTTTTTCGATATTTTCTCTAGTGGTCTCATGCAACTTTCGAATAAATTCAGCACGTGCACTAGCATCACGATGTGTTCGTTCATTGATAGGTAAAGGCAAGATATCAATTGGAGCATGAGGGTTAAAACCATACACTACCTGAAAAGGACTTACCTTGGTGGTAGAATGTGTTGCCCGATTGTAAGCAAACTCCACATGAGGCGGACATTCTTCCCACAGCTTTCAAGTTTTTCTTCAAAATGGCTCTCAACATGGCACCCAAAGTACGGTTAACGACCTCTGTTTGCCCATCCATTTGAGGGTGACAAGTAGTTGAGAACATCAGCTTTGTACCCAATTTGTTCCATAGAGTACGCCAAAAAGTGACTCAAGAATTTAGCATCGCGATCTGAAACAATAGTAGAAGGCATACCATGCAAGCGAACAATCTCTTTGAAAAAGAGGTCAGCAATATAAATGGCATCATCACTTTTATGACAAGGTATAAAATGTGCCATCTTAGAAAACCGATCCACAACAACAAAAATACTATCCATCCCCTCTTAGTCCTTGGCAGTCCCAAAACAAAGTCCATCGAAATATCGACCATGGAATAGAAGGGACCGGAAGAGGCATGTACAAACCATGTGGATTCAAGTGAGACTTAGCCTTTTGACACGTGATGCAGCGTGCCATGAACCGCTCAACGTCCCTCTTCGATGTGGCCAAAAGAAATGTGTGGCCAAGATATCTGCTCGTCTTTTTAGCCCCAAAATGGCCCATCGGTCCCCAGCCGTGCGCTTCACGCAACAATAATAGACGAACGGAACCAACTGGAATGCATAGACGGTTAACTCTAAACACAAATCCATCATTTATCACAAACTTGTTCACGCGTGCGACCCTCTTTACATTCAACAAGACATCTTTAAAAATCGGGATCAAGCTCATATTGTTTTTTTTATGGATTCTAGACCAAAAATTCTACAATCAAGTTGTGATAGCATATTATATCGTCGAGACAAGGCATCAGCAATTATATTATCCTTTCCTTTCTTGTGTTTTATAACATAAGGAAAAGATTCAATAAATTCAACCCACTTAGCATGTCTACGGTTCGGATTATTTTGAGAGCGAAGATACTTAAGCGATTCATGATCCGAATGTATAACAAATTCCTTAGGCCACAAATAATGACGCCACGTCTCTAAAGAACGAACAAGTGCATACAATTCCTTATCATACGTAGAGTAATTAAGAACAGGACCATGCAATTTTTAAGCTAAAGTACGCAAAAAGTTTACCATCTTGCATCAACACACCCCCAATGCCAACCCCATTAGCATCACATTCGAGCTCGAAAGTCTTACCAAAGTTCGGAAGTTGCAGCAATGAATGCGTGTGTAAGCTTGTCCTTCAAAGTATCAAAGGACGTCTCTTGTGCCTTACCCCAATGGAACGCCACTCCTTTCTTTGTCAACTCATGCAAAGGGGCAGCAATGGCGCTGAAATCCTTGATGAAAACGTCGATAGAAACCTCGCAAGACCAAGAAAACTTCGCACCATGTAATGGTTTGGGGAACCGCCAACTCTTTATGGCTTCAATTTTTGACTTGTCCACCTCAATTCCCTGTGGAGTAACAACATAGCCAAGAAAAAGAGACTCGATCCGTGCAAAAGATGCACTTCTCAAGGTTACCAAACAAACGTGCATTGCGTAAAAGCGATAAAAAACAGCACGTAGGTGTTCCATATGTTCATCCAAAGACTTGCTATATATCAATATATCATCAAAGTAAACTACCACGAATAATCGCCCAATAAAAGCCCTTAAAACTTCATTCATCAATCTCATGAAAGTACTAGGTGCATTAGTTAAACCAAAAAGGCATTACTAACCACTCATATAATCCAAATTTAGTTTTGAAGGCTGTTTTCCATTCATCTCCAAGTTTCATTCTAATTTGGTGATAGCCACTCTGTGCAGTCAACCTTTGTGAAAATTACAGAGCCACATAACTCATCAAGCATGTCATCAAGCCTAGGAATAGGATGACGATATCGAATAGTAATATTATTAATGGCTCTACAATGCGACACACATCGCCAACTCCCATCTTTTTGGAACTAGAATGACAGTACGAGAACATGGACTTAAGCTTTCACGCATACATACCAGCGGTCCAAAAGATCTTGGACTTGGCGTTGAATCTCCTTAGTCTCCTCGGGGTTTGCTCTATATGCGACGGTTGGGTAAACTTCGCTCCAGGAATCAAATCGATTTGATGCTCAATTCCTCGAATAGGAGGAAGTCCTGGAGGTATCTCGGATGGAAACACATCATTGAACTCTCGCAAAAGGTCAGTCCGCGGCCCGGCAAAGTACTAGCAATATCCTCAATTGAAAAGAAAACGTCTTTGCATATCAAAGCACAACATATATCATTATTCTCGGCAAGATCAGATTTAGTAGCAAGCATCACGGGGATTTTCAAATTAATGGATGGTTGATTTTTCAGTTTTATTTTCAGCAGCAACTCTCTCTTTCTCAGCCTGTACAACTTGAGCAGGGGTCATAGGTTGCAAAGTGATCTTTTCCCCTTATGCATAAGAGTATAAGTATTACTTCTACCATGGTGGATAGCATCATTATCAAATTCGTAGGGCGACCCAACAAAAGAGAGCAAGCTTGCATGGGCACCACATCACAATCTACATAATCGTGAGTATGGACCAAGGGAAAAATGTACTTTCGAAGCCATTAATGTTACCTTGGCCTTACGACTCATTAAGCCACTGAATATAGTATGGATGTTTATGAGGGCACGTTTCCAATTGTAGCGTGTTGACAAGATCCGAACTCACCAAATTGTTGCAGCTCCCTCCATCAATGATGACACGTCTTGCGCTGTCTTTAATCACAAATAAGATTTGAAACAAGTTATGGCGCTGCGGTTTCTCTGCGTCTCCCATCTGTGCACTGAGGACACGCCGCACGCGATACAAATCCGGGTCTCCCGAGTCATCTACGCTCGTAGAAAGGCCCTGCGTCATTGGAAGCGGCGGGTCTTGACATCTTCCGCGACATCATCCGCACTAATGTAGCCTCCATCTTACGTCACAACATATGCCCGTTTGCTAGGACATTCCCTAGCCACATGACCAAGTCCTTGACATCTATGGCATTGAATCGGAGAAGAACGCCCGGTGGAAGCTACGGAGGAAGCGGGTTTCCCGCACACGAGTTTTACCGCCGATGATGAAGGAAAAGGCGTCGAACGGTTACTGCGGGTGGTGTGGTACGAGTGTTCGATGGCGGCGCTGTTGAAGGAGTGCTCGCTGCCTTGGAGGGAGATGGCAGGATAGCTTTAGGCGTGTAGGAGCTCCGGCTCCTTGACTGCGGTTGTCGTCCCTGCAATTCCTTCTCTGCAAGCATAGCCAACTGAAAACAACTCGTTTGTAGTATTCCAAGTTTTGTAGTCAACAATATCCTGAATTTCACGTCCGCAAACCACCATAAAAAACGAATAACTTTGTCCTCCATATCCTCTACAATCCCACAACGCATCGTTCCTTTCTGAAGCTCTGCGTAATAATCTTGTACAGACATATCTTCCTGATCTAAGCGTTGCAATTTTTTACGCAAATCTCTTTTATAAGAAACAGGAACAAATCTATCACGCATTGCTTCTTTAAGCCCTTCCCAAGAAATAGGTTGTTCCCGCAACGCGATCCCACCAAATTATAGCAAAATCCTTAAATTCACTAGTGGCTTGTCGAATCCTATGACATGCAGGAACTTGATGGGATTCAAATTTTTGCTCTACTGTCATCTCCCAATCTAAATATTCCTCGGCATCATATCTCCCATGAAAAGGTGGAATGGTAAACTTAATTTTAGAGTAAGGGTCGTCATTACCTTGATGTCTATTACCTCCCATACATTGCTCGGTTCTGTTGAGCTGTCGACGAGCACGGTTCTCGGCGGTCGATCTCTCATCAATGGATCCGTCGGGGATATAAACAACATCTTACGGATGATCCTCGTATTTTGGAGGGTTGGTCTCAAGCTTTTGAACTCTATCGCTGAGGGAGGCGAGTCCCGTCTCAAAAAGCCTTGCCGTTGTCTTTAATTTCTTGAATCAATATGTTCATTTGCTTCATCAAATCCTCCTTCATTTCCCCAAGTGACTAGACAAAACAGTGCGCGTGCGTCAGGCATGATTAGTGATTAGCAAAAACCCTATGAGCTAGTTGGGGTTGAATTGGTGGAATCACTCCCTCACTCACGCGTCTTACCAAGCTCTTACCAAGTTCTTACCGACGCTAGCGAGAGGATGGCAACCCGATGATTGGGCTGTGATACCTGTGAGGAGGTGGCAGCGCGATTGCAAGGTCGAATCTGTCTTGTCCAAGAATATGTGGAGCTTGGGAAGGCCAAAATATATGAACAAGGATTAGCAAATAACGAGTGCGATTAGCGGTCGTTCAATGCGAATCCGAGGTATAAGTCACAAGTGCTGGCTAGTGGTGCCTAGTCGTAGCGCAACAAGATGAAACAAAAGAACAACGGATAACAAAGACCGATAGAACAAGCACAAAGAAGCACTATTTCGTCTTTTTCACTGGATTATTAGCATCCCAATGTATCACAATTTTTTTTATTTTTCTTTTATTTTTCTGATATTTTTCCTGGGACAGAGATCACAAAAATAGGAACCACAAGAATTTTCACCTACAACAAAGGTGGAATGTGGCCCTCACAAATTGACACATTCTCCTCGGCGTGCTAAAACCTTGCCAATTTTTTTTTTTTTATTTTCCCGATTTTTTTTTTTTTTGCAAATTTAACTGGGGCAAACAGGCGTGGGCGAGTTTGGGTGCGTCCCAAATGGAGTCGAGAATCTCCACAAAAATTTCAGATTTTTCCGACAACCGAAGCGTAAAAGTTGTGCTGTTTTAGTGAAGGTACCTCAAATTAGGGTTTTGCGAAAAGGCACAACCGAGCGATTAAATTTTTGTGAAGAATTGCAGTGGGTATTCGCCCGATGATTTAAGGAGGTTGCGATGCAGGCAAAATATGAGCGGTTGGCAACCTATCTAGGGTTTTGCGCCGGGCGAAAATTCACACAAAGGCGGCTAAGCGGGGTCAAGTCGCGTATTGTGGTTCTTTGCGACTTGTTATGTGGGGCGGTGGATGGGGTAGCGGCGGAAACACAAATCACAGCGGCGAGGCGATTGAACTACGACGGCGAACACAAAACTAAACCAGCAACTAGACTCGACCACGGACGCCAAACTCAACAAAGCAATGAAAACGAAATTGCAAGGCTAAACAGGTTGTAGGGCCGGTGGATTTTTTTGTAGGCTTTTTATGGATTATGGGATGAAACAAAACACTCAAACTAAAGGGTAGATGTAACCTGGCGGTATACCTTAGCTCTGAATACCACTTGATGGGGACGTGATGCCCGATCTTCCGCCAAGTTATGATAACTCGCTTTTGGTGGAACTCGACACACCGATCCGCTTCGGATCGAAAAGACCGAACCCCGCAACCTTAGCACCAACGTTCTCGGGTTATCAACCGTGTCTCCAACCGGTTGACCTCGCCAAGAAGGCTAATCCTCGCCCGCGGAACGAAGAACACAAGCAAGAACTTCGAAAGAAGCAGCTCAAAGATTTGGGACAAACTGCAGATGAATGATTAAGCACACGAGTTGGGGTTTCACAAACCGATGAACGGCGACTGTCGATGGACAGAATTAATCTAAGCAAAACCCAAACCCTAATTTGGGTGACGGCTACTAATATATAGAGTTTAGGGGCGTGCAAGACCCCTGGACGCGCCCCTATTGGGCTCCAACACGATACATGGCCCAAAGACCGAAATACGGTGGCGCAACACCAAAACAGATTCTGGACGTCATATTGTTTTGATGATTCCCGTCGACTCCTGACGAATTTGGACCTCATGCTGGTGTCATTGAAAGCGTCTTGAAATTATCTTTCCAACGATATAAAGATCGTCCAAATCGAAGCCCGTATGTGACCTTGGCGTCCGTTTTAGTGCAGGCTGTCCCTGGATTCCGAAACCGACTTGATCTCGAATCGGTTTGGGCCTCCATCTTGACTCCAACGCCGTGGCTGTTCCTCCACGCCTCCAAGTCGTCCTCCAAGTCCTTGCTGGTCCTCTCCTTGATTCCTAAGCATAATAAAATCATTAAGTAGCAATCTATTCTCAAGTTCATCAAAAGAATTGCTTAGGAACGAGCTCACCAGAAATTTAGTTGTCGTCGCGCGAGCTCTTGTGATTGGACCGTGAATGTTTAGCGGAGGATCATCTTGTGCATCCGACGAAGTGATGTCCTCATCGAGGGAGTGGTTTTATCTGAAGAATGATGAGGGAGCGCCCCTTCCGCGCTTCACCGGGCGGGCGTCTTCCCCGGGTCCGACAAGCCGTGGAGGGAGACTCCCCACGCCCACCTTCTTCACCGGGTTCTTGAGGTGGCGGGAAGGTGGAGCTCCCCGCGGCGCCGGCTCCTCGGAGCCCCTCCTCTTCGCCTGGGCCCTGGGGCACGTGGATCGTTCCCCGAGGCGGAGGACCCTCCGCATTTGGGAGATGGTTGAGGAGAAAGAGCCCCTTCGAGGGCACGGTGACGACCGCACCGCTTCCAGAGGGAGATGTGGAGTGGTGCGTTCGCGGGTGACCGGAAACCCTTCAAGATCCCGGCCGACCCCAATAACATCCCGAGGCGCTGCCCTCTCCGCGACGATGCGCGGGCGCCGTGAGTTCATCCTCCAGCTCTTTACAACTTCCCCGTTGATGTCGTTATCCGCTTCTAGTCATTTTCTCGCCTGAATAGGTTGGCACCGTCTACCTCGAGCCGCACCTCCCGCCCGCGAGGCCCGCCCTTTCCATGATCGTTCGCCGGGCGGTTCATGCCATGCCGCCGAGTATTCGGGGGATAGCGAGGCGGCGGGACGAGGACATTCCGCCCGGAGAACCCTGGAGCTCGTGAGCGGAGGCGGGAGAGCGCCAGGACATCGCGTCTGTGGTGCCCCCGCGGCGACCTCGTCGGTCGGGACGCTCCGTTAGCCAACGCTCTTCCGAGCCGCGCCACCAGAAGAGGGCGCCGACCGACACCGCGCGTCGAGAAGGTCGAGAAGAAGAGACGCTGCGGGCCATTGGGTAAGTGTTTCGAGTCGTCGTTTTCCTATGAGCTCATATGTTGTTGTCAGCTCTTTCCCCATGGTGTTAACTCTCTCTTCTTTTCCGTTGTCACGCGAGGGGGCTAGGAGGGTTAGGCGGCCGGACCTCGAACCCCATCAGCGGCCAAGGACGGCGCGGCGCAAGCTCGGGCGGCCGGTCCTACCCCTCCTATCGTCTCGGCGCTTGGGTGATTGCTCCCCGTGCTCCCGGGAGGAGGGAGGAACGAGTCCGATCCGCGGGGGCGCCCAGCCGCCCTCTTCGAGCTCCATCCGGTGGCTCGGGGCGATGGCGACATTGGTGCGCTGCCGCCGCGACCGGAGGACCCGATGCCCCACCGCTCCTCCTGCGGGAGCATGTGGAGCCGGAGATTATTGACCTCGCTCCCCGGTAGGTAGGGGAGCACGGAACCGCGCCGCGCCTACCGCCGACCGCCTGCTGGTCGGATGAAGGCGGAGACGGCCGTGGACAGCTCGTGTCCGCTGATGGAGATGAGGTCATCCTCCTAGCCACGACGCAGACGAGGTCTTTGGTGCCGGCGTCCCGCGGAGACCACAAGGTCGCCGCTGTTCCACTCGAGGACGCCATCGTGGGGGTCGAGCTTCCCTTCCGTGGGGACGCACCGCGACCGTGGAGGTGCCCTCGGGAGCTCCCCGGACGACGCCAGCCGCGAGGGCTCCGTCGAGCTCATCGCCCCGAGACGCAAAGGTCCCGGCCACGCCCTTACCTTGCTGGACGCCTTTGGAGAATGCGCCGCCCGACCAACGCCGGACGTTGTCGGTGGGTGACGCTCCCGAGAGCTCTTTGGAGGCCAAGCCGAGGGCCGGCCGCACCATGATCTCACCGCAGGGCAAAGGGACAACGGAACCGAGCCACCCATGATCGCCGCTACGGAGGTGGCTTCACGCCGCAGATGGAGAACCGGCGTGCCTTCACCGGATCGCTCGGGTAGAGCTCCATTCAAGCTTGTTCTTTGCTTAGCACGAACTCCCTGTGTCGACTCGCGTTGTTTCGTGGATTTGAGGGCAGCGGTGGTCGGGTATAACTAGGTGGCGGCGACCAGCGCGAGATCGAGAATCTCATGGGGAGGTTGGACGCCGCTCGTCCCGCGGGCGAGCGGTGGCCTTGGCTAAGTCTCCCTCTCCCATCGCGACATCCGGGCACGCCGACGACGCCTCGGAGCATATTTGTGAAGTCGGTGGCGTGCGCGCCAAGGCCCAGGAGGAGGTTGCCGGCGAGGTCCGCCCGGTGGAGGCGGCAGCGGTGAAGCGTGAGGAGGAGCTCGTCGCCGGAATCGCCGCCACCGCGAGCTCGTGTAGAAGGAGCTCGATGATCTTCGCCGGGCCTTAGAGGACAAGGGAGCTCGAGCATTCGGCGCTTGAGCCGCGGGCCATGGTGCCGAGAGGGAGCGCGACGCCAAGGGAAGGTGCTTCAGGACCGTGAGGTTGAGCCGGAAGGTGAGTGGCTGCTCTTCGAACTCGCTATCTTTCTTCTTTGTCTCCGGGCGTTTAGGCCGATAGGGCGGGTATTTTAGTTCACGACCATGAGGCCGCCGACCGGTCGATCCTGTTTAGGCTTCGAGGCGGGAAAGAGTCCGGCTCGATGCCGATAATCTTTCCCTATGGGAGGAGCGGGAAGAGCTTTATTATGCGCTGGCATGTAAGGCGCTTCTCTTTTCTCTATAACTCGAATCTCATAAATTTGATCTATTTATTCCTCCGCAGCCGAGAAGAAGAAATCGCCGGGACTGGCTCGAGAGCTCGGAGAAAAGGACAACTCTTTGGTCACGGCGGAGTCTTCGCTGGCATGCCCAGCCACGCCGGGTCGGCGGAGAAGGATCTTCGGCAAACGAACGACGAGCTCGTGGTCGCGCAGGATGGGCTCCGAAGAAGACCGAGGAGCTCCATCCCAAAGAAGCCGAGGCCTCGGGTCTCCCAGAGCGGGTGACGAAAAGCCGAGGTCGCGGGCGCAAAAGCGGAGCGCCGAGCACACCAACCTTGTGCTCGACCGAGGGCGCCCGCGAGGCCCCCGGCGCTGAGGAGGTGGAAGGACCAACAGCACCGGTGCCCGCGCCCCGGCCGTGGTGAGGAGAACGCCGCGCCGTTCATAAGGCGGTGTCCGTCCTCGCCCACTACCCCGACCTCGAGAGGCGGATAATGGGCAAGGGCTGGCCCGAGCCTATCGAAGGCGTGAGCCGATGACGCCATCGCCGCTTGCGGAGGCCCGCTCCATGAAGTCGGGCGAGGAAGCTCTTCACTCGCCGCCCGAGGAGCTTGAGGTGTTTGAGCCTACCGCCGGCGAGGAGGAGGTGGACTCGTCCAAATGATGAGGAGTAAGTCTGCAGGTTAGATAGCTTGTGTCGTTGCCTCTTTTGTTATGAACAAAGTCCCCGGGCTTGGGGCAAAATGTAAACATAACGAACTACTCATGCAAAGGAGTTAACTTGTTATCTTTTCCCCGTGATTTGTGTTTCGGCTAACTTCGTCATTTCCCGAGTTCGTGTCTTATCGATTGAGGTAGCGGACCCTTTTTCTCGTTGGCAGCGAGGCGCTAGAGTTCACTGGGCCGACGCTACTGGACCTCTTTGAAGACGCGTCACTTAGGATACTTTTGAGTTCGTCGATTCGACGGTTATTGGGAGTAAGGGATAACGAGTGCGAGGTCGAGCTAGTCGAGCTCTTCCTTGGGTGTTCGTATGGCTTCTGAGCTTTTACAAAAATGAGTTCGTGGAAAGGGCAGGCCTTGCTGGAGGTGAAGGGTGGCCCTTGCTTGACGACCATGGTAAGAGAGAGTTCAATGCTTGCACAAATTTCGACGAGGTGTGGCATTATTATTTGAGTTTGTACAAGAACGACATTACAAAATGCATCTAAGGGTAGAAGCGACGTAGCTATTCGATGTTCCAGAGTTGGCAAGTTCGCGTCCACGGAGTCCTGGTATCTTGTAATGAGCCCGGGCGTAGAACTCGAGCGATGGTGAACGGTCCTTCCCATGGGGCCGAGCTTGTGTTTCTCCTTCATGCTCAGACTGTCGTAGGACCGGGTCGCCGACATCGAAAGCTCATCGTCGGACGTGGCGGTCGTGGTAGCGCGCGCATCGATCGCCGGGTACTTGGCCGAGTGCGCAACCGCGACCTCGCGGGCTTCTTTGAGCTGGTCGGCCGCATCTTCGAGCAAGGCCTGGTTGCCGGCGTCATCGTGCGCCAACTCACTATGCGCCGTAGTCGAGGTCGGTGGGGAGCACGGCTTCGTGAGCGAAGACGAGGAAGAAGGGTGTGCGCCCGTCGCTCCGCTGGGGTGGTTCTCGAGGCTCCATATGACTACGGAAGCTCGGCGAGCCATCTCCCTCCAAACTTCTCCAAATTCTTGAAGATCCGTGGCTTCAATCCCCGCGCAAAATTAAGCCATTGGCGCACTCGACCTGCCCGCTCGTCCTTGGGTGGCCGACGGAGGCCCAAATTCCACCCCGATGTTGTAGTCGCCACACCAATCAAGGAAGATCTGCCCGGTGAAGTTGGTGCCGTTATCGGTGATGATCGAGTTCGCATAATCAAGCGGTGGACAATGCCGTCAAGAACTTGACTGCCTCTCCGCGGATCTTGTGCGTGAGATGGGCATCACCTCGATCCACTTGCTGAACTTGTCGATGGCGACGAGGAGGTGAGTGAAGCCCCGCAACTTCGTGAAGGGTCCAACCATATCGAGCCCCCGCACCGCGAAGGGCCAAGTGATGGGGATTGTCCGAGGGCCTACGCCGAGGTGCGTCGCGCTGGCGAAGAACGGCATCCCTCGCAGCGGCGTGCGCTCGATTGGCGTCGGGCGACAAATAAGTCGGCCAATAAAAGCCTTGGCGGAACGCTTTGCCCACCGTGAGCTCGCGGAGCCACGTGGTGTCCACATTCGCCGGCATGGATCTCTCTCGATGAGCTCGTGTCCTTCCTCGAAGGTGATGCAGCGGCGGAGCACTCGACGCCAGCTCTTCCCGTAGAGCTCGCGCCGATGATGATGTAAGACTTGGCTCGACGGGCGTCGTCTAGCCTCTTCTTTTTTTTTGGGGAGCTTGCCGCCCCGCAGCCCATGCCAAGATGGGAAGCTGCCGGGCCTCGGGGTTTCGCCCGAGTCGCAAGGACCTCGTTAACACCAAAATTTGGTAGAGCCCGGATGACGATGAGCCGCACACGATGGTTCGGTAAGGGGTCATTCGCCAGCGATATGGTGCCAATGATACCGTGGCATTCGAGGAAGCCGCCGCTATTCGGCTAAGGAGCCCGAGTCCGAGAAGGAGCTAAGCGAGAGACGGTTCGCAAGCGTGGAGCACCAAGGGAGATATCCAGGGGACGAGGGCCCACATCACGTGCAATTCCCACGACTCGAAAGACTTGGAGGACAATGTATCTTAGCTAGATATTTTCGTTATTATTATTCGTAATTAGTTAGGACTCAATAAGCCCGTGGTATAAATATGAGACCCCCAAGAATCGTAAAAGGGCTACCAAATCAAATACAACCAACCCGCTCCGTGCCTTGGCTCCGCCACCCTTCGAGTCCGGTCCATTGTCGCCGATCTATCATGAGAGGATTCATCGAGCCGTCGACCTCCGTAAGTACCGGCAACCTTGCACCATGTCTAGTATCGTCAGCGGATTTAGATTATTGCAAGAAGTCTTGTTCACGCTTAGTATCGTCCAGCGGATTTAAGCTATCGGGGGCAAGAGGGTTCTTTTGTCGATCATGAGCCATCCTGGGGCTAAGATCCGGCTAAGAGCTAGTTATCGCCTTCATTAGATCCGCAAATCTAATGAATTCATTAAGTTACCAAGTGGTGCATGTTTCTTATTTATTTATTCATTTACTTAATTATAATTGCACACACTTTTTGCCCAATTTAGATTGATGTGGCTCGGCTTTATCTTTTGTTAGATCTATATGTCATCAATGCTTTCAATGTTTATCATTAGCTTGTCATTAGATCTATCCGTTCTTTCATAGCCGAGTCTAGATCAATCTAGGTTGTCACGTGTTCTTGGGTTCTTACGCGTTTAGTCATGAGTCGTCGGCGGCAGCTAAGGTTTTACGTGTAAGTTTCTTCTTCATGGACCCTTCGGATTCGGCAAGCTTGCCGAACACGCTTATGTGTTTGCTTGTATCTTGCATGTGTAAGTCTACCTATCGTTAGAGTCTAGTCCGCAAGCCGTATCATGCGGTGGATTAGCTTGTTGCGGTGTATCATGCGGTGGATAGCCGTCGGACGAAGAGGGTTTAGAACGGTTAAGTCCGGCAAGCCGTATCATCGCGGTGGATTAGCTTGTTGCGTTGTATCATGCGGTGGATTGTTTGTTAGGGACTGATCGGGACGAATCTCCGGCTTTGCTTTAGATTAGGTTTGCATGAGTACTTTACTTGTCTATGCATACGCCGCCTCAACGAGTAATGAGTATTTATAGATCTATTTAGATGTATGCGTGCTTTTAGCTTATCATGGTTAGATTGTATCATGCGGTGGATTGATCTAGTTGTGGTAAGTGGTTTATATCTCAGTAGCAAGTGGTATCATGCGGTGGATTAGCTTGCAAGGGTTTAAGCTTGACGGGTTTAGGAAGGCTAGGCGTCTTGCGCGCACTAGTTGGATGAAACCTATGCATGTGTCTTTTAGATTAGGCTTATATTTATGAATTACCCGCTTTTGTTCCATGTTGTCAATTAATTCGATCCATGCAATAGAGCTTTATGATGTCATATCATGATGATCGACTTTTACTTGTTCAAACATGTCTTCTATGATCATTCGGCAACCGTTATTACGTTACATCTTTTACACGCTACCGAATGCATTCATTATCGTCGGCCGACGATAGCTCTCATAGCTATATGTCGCTACATCCGCCTTAGAGCCATACATGCGAACTGCCTTGGTCTCACCGTGCATGTTCCGATCTCACGCTTACCTCCTTGTCAATTAACAAGTCAAATTGATCGGCACGCCTCAAGACGCCGGCAGCCGAGTAAAAGCCGCCTATTCCGGCTTGTCGCTGTGCACGGCGCAAGGAGTAGGATTTTTGTGCCTACACACTTTTTGGCACGCCCGATGGGACACGCCAAGATCAAAACGCGATGCCCGACGAAGTCAACAAGAACAATGTCATTCAGCTCCGGATGGATGACCTTCCACCCGACACGGAGGCCACAAAGTGAGGGACATGTGCGCAGCCTTCTCGCAAAAAGTGCATGTCATGCTTCTCCAAGAACAAAAGCGGCACAATCATCCAAAAGACGGATCTTCCAAAGATAGTGATGCCCGGTGATAAGGAATATGCTCAAACGCTTTCGACACGTAAGAGGGGGCAGGAAAGGAAGATGAAGAACCAAGTCCTCAAGAAATTCGCCTGGATGGAGGAGATTGTTGCAAAATGCCGTTGGGAATGCAATGACCAATCACAACACGGTGTTCTTCAACACTTTTCGCGATATCATGAAGGCTAGTTTTGGACCCGAGTTTGATCAACACTTTGAAGCTCCTGGCTTGGTGAGCTATCGGGGCCAAGATACATACAAACGCCTAAGCCACCACCAAAGAAAGGAGCTATAAATCAAGAATCTAGAGGAGAGAACAAGACACCGTAAAAAACAGAGGGATCCGGAGCCAAGACACATGGAGAAGCGGCGTTCGTACACCCGGGAACCCTCCAAAGATACAACACGTATTCAATAGCTCCAATGGCCGATGGGTTGCGAGAGAAATCCCTTTGGCCCCGGTTACACGAGAGTTCGTTGACTATTCCACGCTTCATGCTATGCCAAATCCCGGGTATAAGCCACCGGACCGGTCGAGACAATCTCATGGACCACAAAATTCAAATATGGATATACTCCTAGCGAGGATGGCCGATATGATGCAACACCAATTTGGGATCAAGCCCAAGAATCAGCCCTATGTGTATCGGGCCCATATCCCGATTGGTACAACAGAGTGGCGCTTCCTTCAAGACTCAAGCCTCCAACCGACTTGACCAAGTTCTCTCGGACAAGATGACACTTCTACTACCGAACACATCGGGCCAGTATCCGATTCAGCTTGGGAGAGCTTGCCAATGATGAAGCATGGAGGATTCGCTTCTTCCCATCATCCCTTACGGGGCGGGCTTTCACATGGTTTGCCACGCTGTCGGCCAATTCTATTGGAACCTGGGTCCGAGCCGGAAGATAAGTTTCATTCATACTTCTACAAATGTTCCAATGAGAAAGAGCTTGTTGACTTGATGGGGTTGACACGTATACAATGAGACACCACAAGAGTTCTTGTGCGAGGTTCGTAGAGATAAAGAATTCTGTTACTCTTTGAGCTTGCCGCACCATCGCTTCTCGGCCGTAGCCATTCGGGGAATGCATCCGACCATCGAGGAGAGAGGTTAGTCGGCATGGAGTTTGAAGACCTAGGACAGCTCTCAAGGCGCTGTCCACTCATGGCCAATCGGTTCGAGCATCAAGAGGGATACCCGTTTTTAGAAAGGGGGCAATGTGTCTTATCGGACATACAACCACTTCCCGGAAGAGGGAGAAGATGATGATGATGGCCGGGGAGGATGTAGCAAATACCAAATTTGCTTGGGGCAAGGAGCCCATCCGGGTTAACCAAATGGATGAAGACACTCAAGGGGGCATATGACTTCGACGTCTCCAAGTCGGAGAAGCTCTTTGAGTTTTTAGTCAAGGAAGGACGCATCAAGCTACCAGAAAACCATTCTATGAAGCGTCCAGATTGGGTCAAGACTGGCAGATATTGTGGCTTCCATGATATGATCACTCACAACATCACTGACTGCCGAATCTTTAAACAAATAGATTCGTGAGGGCCATACAAACAGGTCTCCTCAAATTCAACAACAATATGAAGGTGGATAAGGAGCCCTTCCCCGCAGCATGGTTGCTTTTGATTCGTGCATGGTTTCTGCCAGTGATCCTAAGGGTAAAGCTCCAATGAGAGTGCTGACTTCTGAAAGGGCAAAGCAAAGTGGTTCAGTTGACCCTAGTCGGCAGGTGTCTAGTGTTGAGCTCTAGCAGCATCGTGTTCGGTTTCCAAATAGCCGAACAGAGAAAGGAGAAACCTCCAAACCAAGGGTGACATCTCGTATATTGCTGAACAAGTGGCAAAGACAGCAAGAGAAGCAATATCGTAGGGATCAGCAGCTTGCTAGAGAACAGCAGAGGTACGAAGAAGAGATGTACCACCGAGAACAGGAAGAGTACATGAAAGAGCGAGAGGAGTCTCATTGGGACCGTCCTTTCTTTAGGCATTGCTTTGGAATGAAGGCTTGAAGTTGCTCGCTAGGAACAATTGCCCCGAATGCGAAGCAATACCACGGGTGCAGATTGAGCACGAAGTCAACCGCCCCCATCCAAGAAAGATCGGGGCACGCTTCCTAGAGGATGATCGGCGCTTAAAAAAATAAAGACAAGACACCTCACGTCGGTAAAAAGGATTGCAGATCAAGCATGGGCCGATGTGGAGGATTCTGATGAAGACATGGACTCTCCTCAAGAGTATGTGTGGCAAAAGGGGACAAGTGGTGCCCTCCCCGGTCTAAGGAAGAGCCGTAAGAAAAGAGTCCAACGCCTCGTGAACAAGGAGCTCAAGGAAGCAACAAAATTAACACGCATGTGTGGCGCCCAAAGAAGGAAACTCAGAAGCCACCATTCGGCGTAAGAGTATTCGCAAGTGGGCGCCTCGACGATGTTAGCATGGTCTTCTACATCCCAATAGAGTTTGCAAAGACCTACGTAACAAGCTACCGATGATCCGGGGAGCAAGATGCCTATTCGGATGAAGAGGTCTATTCTGATTTTGACAACAAAGAGATGATTGATCTCCTAGGGCAGATTGGCTCTATCAAGACAAGCCGTGTTTGACAGGCCTAGGAAGCACAACCATCTAAAGCCTCTTCACCTGAAGGGATATGTTAATGGAAAGCCTCTGACTCATATGTTCGTCGATGGGGGAGCTGCAATCAACATCATGCCATATACAACTTTCGTGAAGGGGGGATGACCAAGGAGGATTTGCTCAAAATAGATATTATGCTCGGGGACTTTCTTTGAAATCCTTCGATACCCATGGAGCCGTTCACGTTGAGTTGATGATCGGTTCAAAGACTTTGATCACTACCTTCTTTGTGGTCGATGATGAAGGGGTCCTACTGACTTATTACTTGGAAGAGATTGGATTCATGCTAACTTTATGCGTTCCATCCACCATGCATCAAGTCCTCATCCAATGGAACGGTGGCGACGTCGAGATAGTGCAAGCCGATGATTCGGTAAGCATTGCAGCTACTTGAGCCGTCGTTCGGGAATATGAAGGCGTGGAATGCTTCTCGGGGAAAGAATGGGAAGAAGGTCCCATTCGAAGACTCGCTACAAAGACCAGCGGTGATCGAGATAGTCGGCTCTCATAGTAATTTCGAGGAAAAGATTTCGTGGTTTCGCTTTTGAAGAATCGATTATCGTCCGATGTGATTGGCCGACACGTATGATTTAATAGTTGTGAGTAAAGAAAATTTGTTCTATTCATAAGAGATAGCCGATGTGTAAATCATCGCCTTTAGCGTAAAAATACTCCATAGATTTGGAGAACACCCGGGCATAAATTGTTATGTCGCCTTTAGTGAAAAAAATATAAAAACAACATCAATATAAAGACAAAGGGAGTCTTTATTCAAGAACTTCAAAAGTCTGTTACAAAGTGTTGCCGAATATATTACAAAGGATTTCTACTTGGAACACATATCACGGGGGATTTCTACTTGGTCCTAATCCTAGATACTATTCGGCACCCTCCTAGTCACAACTCTTCACTTCTTCTTCATGGCATCCTTGATCTTATCAACGATCTCCTCGGATGCGTGGCGCCGATAGGTTCACCAAGATGTCAAGCGCCGCACCAAATCGACACCTTTGCCGGCAACCGATGGCGCTCGGACAATTCTGAATGATGAATGAAATAAAGAACGATCGATCACCACAACAAGAACATACAAACAGGTTGAGCTTTAACGCACGCCAATATGGACCTCCAAAGCCATATGGCGTTCACGCCCGCAGGCGGCATAAGGAGTCATCATATCCGGATCTGCACTCGAGCTCCCTACGGCGGCGTCTCTCTTCACGCGGTGATTGCGGAGAGTCTCTCGCATCCGCCAAAGAATCATCATCGAAGAGTTTGATAAGATGGGGATTGAATGCGCCGAGTGCCAAACAAGAAGTCCGGTGCATTGGTGATCTAGAAGTGGAAGGATTAGAATGCATCAAGATAAGAGATGACTAGATCTCGCAAAGGGTCCAATCTTACCCGAGCGAATGCGGAGCAGGTGGTGGAGGACCCCGAATGTTGATTCCTCGGCAACTTCTTTACCTTTGTCCGCCATTGGGATTGCCAATGCTAGTGGAGAGTACTTGGCGAAAAAGGGAAGGAAACCGAAAGGCCAAATTGCGCTTTCAATTGCGTTTGGAGATATAAGGCTAGGTGCTTGATGGAAAAGAAGTTGATTGGCCGAGATACATTTAATTATATATTTTTTTAAGATTGCTTATCAAGGAAGCCAGCTCTACTGCTCCACTCCCTTCTGGACCGACATTTTTGCCCCCGGTTGGTTTATTGGGAGAAGAGAAAGGCGGGACACATTTAATGATACAATGTACGATGTCCGAAGTTTTCGAAGCCAAATTTCTTATATTATTTAAAAGAATTTGGGCTGATAATGACGTCGAGCAAGATTCGGTTGCTTTGTTCAACAAGGATTTCATCCATATTTGCAAGAACAAGAGGATTAATATACAAGGGCAATCGGTATGGATAGAAGAAAATCTCATTGATTGTTCAAACGAAGAAACAGAGTCATGGGATTCGATTCCTCTCTCGCTTTGAGTATGTTTCGTTATCATCAATGCCACTACCTACTATTAATCGGATTTAAGATTTTCTTCAAAGGAGGCAGAGAAAGTTGACAAAGCCAGCTTTTCATAAGATCTATTCGGTTAAAGGCTTGATCGGTAGTGGTGGTCGGCAAGGTGATGATTTGGCATCGAGATTGCTTAGTTTAATTCAACGTAAACAAAATCACGTAAGCAAAAGAAAGGAAACCGATTCTTTATTAATAGAGGCAGAAATACAAGTCCATTACATAGTGACTAGCTTCTCCCTAATCTACAACCGTGTTGTAGATAGTCTTCGAAAACCCATAGGCTTGCGAAGCCTCCTGATGCTTGTCGGGGCTAGGAGGATCATCCCTTTCAAGCTCCCCGATCACCCCCCAAGCAGCAACCTTCAGCGATGGAGCTTCATTGCCAAGTCCAAACATAAAAGGATTTGAATGAGAGAGTTGTGTTCGAATACAAGAAAAGGAAGACAGAGCATCATAACGAAAACTCACCGCTTGCTATGACGCATTTGGGCTTCATTCTCCCCCCGTCAAGGCGATGCATGGCCTCCTCGCATCCTCCAAAGATCTTGATTGTTATGTCGTGATTTTCCATCTCCTCCTTGAAAAGGGTCTCAGGCCCTCGCCGGTGGACGACGGAGTTGGGCGTTTTCCTCGTCGCGAAGATTTCAAGAAGAAAGATCGGGATTAGTAAGTACAAAATGAGATTGGATTGAGATATACGAAGACGTATTTACCTTTTTGTTGCAGGCCTCTTCGGAGGACGTGGATCTCGCCGAATCAGCCGAGCGCTTGTTGCTTGAACTTGCCATCCGGTGACTTAGATCTTGGAAGAGGAGGAGAAAAGTTGAAGGATGATAGAAAAGAGATCCGGATGGCTACTCTACCGAGGGAGTTCACCAGTATTTATACGTAAGAAAACCTAAAGAGGAGCAATCTGAGAGGGCTATTCGGTGCTTATCTTGAGAAGCGGGAAGCGGCTTAGCTTGCCGATTCACATTGGTGGAAAACTCCGGTGGCACAAGTCCCAAGAAGAAACTAAAGGGTTGAAACCGTGTCGCAGGAAATTTCCAGAAGATGGGCCTTGGTAATTTTAGCCCAGATTAAAAGGCTTGGCCCGAGATTTTAGCAGATCATGGTCAATTTCAGAGCAAAAGAGCCTCTTTTACTCTAAAATTGAGGGGGCATATGTTAACACCAAAATTTGGTAGAGCCTGGATGACAGATGAGCCGGCACACGATGGTTCGGTAAGGGGTCATTCGGCTAGCAGTATGGTGCCAATGATACTGTGGGCATTCGAGGAAGCCATTTATTCGGCTAAGGAGCCTGAGTCCGAGAAGGAGCTAAGCGAGAGAGACGGTTCGGCAAGCGTGGAGCACCAAGGGAGATATCCAGGGGACGAGGGCCCACATCACGTGCAATTCCACGACTCCGAGAAGACTTGGAGGACAATGTATCTTAGCTAGATATTTTCGTTATTATTATTCGTAATTAGTTAGGACTCAATAAGCCCGGGTATAAATATGAGACCCCGAGAACTGTAAAAGGGCTACCAAATCAAATACAACCAACCCGCTCCGTGCCTTGGCTCCGCCACCCTTCGAGTCCGGTCCGTGTCGCCGATCTCTCATGCGAGAGGATTCATCGAGCCGTCGACCTCCGTAAAATACCGGCAACCTTGCACCATGTCTAGTATCGTCAGGCGGATTTAGATTATTGCAAGAAGTCTTGTTCACGCTTAGTATCGTCAGCGGATTTAAGCTATCGTGGGGGCAAGAGGGTTCTTTTGTCGATCATGAGCCATCCGGTGGGCTAAGATCCGGCTAAGAGCTAGTTATCGCCTTCATTAGATCCGGCAAATCTAATGAATTCATTAAGTTACCAAGTGGTGCATGTTTCTTATTTATTTATTTATTCATTTACTTAATTATAATTGCACACACTTTTTGCCCAATTTAGATTGATGTGGCTCGGCTTTATCTTTTTTGTTAGATCTATATGTCATCAATGCTTTCAATGTTTATCATTAGCTTGTCATTAGATCTATCTGTTCTTTCATAGCCGAGTCTAGATCAATCTAGGTTGTCACGTGTTATTGGTTCTACGCGTTTAGTCATGAGTCGTGCGGCAGGCTAAGGTTTTACGTGTAAGTTTCTTCTTCATGGACCTCGGATTCGCAAGCTTGCCGAACACGCTTATGTGTTTACTTGTATCTTGCATGTGTAAGTCTACCTATCATTAGAGTGTAGTCCGGCAAGCCGTATCATGCGGTGGATTAGCTTGTTGCGGTGTATCATGCGGTGGATAGCTGTCGGACGAAGAGGGTTTAGAACGGTTAAGTCTCGGCAAGCCGTATCATGCGGTGGATTGGCTTGTTGCGATTAATATCATGCAAATGGATTGTCGTTAGGGACCGATCGGGACGAATCTCCGGCTTTGCTTTAGATTAGGTTTGCATGAGTACTTTACTTGTCTATGCATACGCGCCTCAATGAGTAATGAGTATTTATAGATCTATTTAGATGTATGCGTGCTTTTAGCTTATCATGGTTAGATTGTATCATGCGGTGGATTGATCTAGTTGTGGTAAGTGGTTTATATCTCAGAAAGTGGTATCATGCGGTGGATTAGCTTGCAAGGGTTTAAGCTTGATGGGTTTAGGAAGGCTAGACGTCTTGGCGACTAGTTGGATGAAACCTATGCATGTGTCTTTTTAGATTAGGTTTATATTTATGAATTACCCGCTTTTGTTCCATGTTGTCAATTAATTCGATCCATGCAATAGAGCTTTATGATGTCATATCATGATGATTGACTTTACTTGTTCAAACATGTCTTCTATGATCATTCGCAAATCGTTATTAGGTTACATCTTTGATACGCTTACGAATGCATTCATTATCTGTCGACGAGATAGCTCTCATAGCTATATGTCGCTACATCCGCCTTAGAGCCATACATGCGAACTGTCTTGGTCTCACCGGGCATGTTCCGGATCTCACGCTTACCTCCTTGTCAATTAACAGTCAAATTGACCGGCACGCCTCAAGACGCCGGCGTACGAGTAAAGCCCGCCTATTCCGCTTGTCGCTGTCGCGCGCAAGGAGTAGGATTTTTGTGCCTACAGACCTCGGAGCCGACGAGGTTGACCTCTCGTGGTCGACCTCCATCGGCGAGCTCGAAGTTCGGCGCGAGGCCTCGGCCTTGGTGGGAGAGGGAACGAACGGGGTCCCCGGCGGGTCCGGCGTGGGTTTGAGCCTTCCCCTCAAGCCGGATGGAGGGTATATATACGGTCGTGCACGAAGACGCCGGGCGGGACTCGAGTCGATCGGAGGCGAGCTTGGCGACGCGTCGGCGTCGCCCATTAATCGGGCGACGGATGTGCTTGAATTCGAGCCCGCCGGCGCTTGAGCTCGCGCACCTTTATGAGTACACAATCATCCTAGGGTCGACGCAGCCGGCTTCCTTCGTGGGCCCGGTCCACGACGAGCTTGAATCTCCTCTCGACTCGAGGCGCTTGATGCCGAGCTCGATGGCGATGCGCATGCCTTTCACCAAAGCCTCATACTCGCCGATGTTGTTGGAGGCGGTGAAGTGAAGGTGGATCGAAAGTACCTCATGCGCATGTTGCGTGGTGAGACGAAGATCGCCTGCCCGCGCCGCATTTTCACCGAGCCATCGGGCGAGCGCCCAAGACTCGATGTCGCCGGGTCTTGGCAATGCTGGGCTCCGCTGCCCACTGCCACGGTCGGGAGGACCTAAGATTTGATGGCGTCCCCTGGGCATGAGATGTCCGATCCCATGAGCTCGATTCCCCCACTTGGCGATGCGGCCCCGTAGCCTCTGGCTGCGGATGATTTCGCCGAGTGGGAATTTGGAGACGACGGTGATCGGGTGAGCGTCGAAGTAGTGTCGCAGCCTACGACGCGTGATTAGGAGCGCATAGGCGAGCGCAGAGAGCTGAGGATACCGTGGTCTTTGTGTCGGAGAGGACTTCGCCGACGGTAGACCGGCCGCTGCACTTGGAGTGCGTGGCCTTCCTCCTCCCTTTCCACTACGAGCACCGTGCTTACCACCCGCGAGGTGGCCGCGATGTACGCAGCATCGGCTCGTCCGCTTGGGTGAGGTGAGTATGGGCGGGTTCGTCAGAGCTCTTTAGAGAGTTGAGTGCGGCCTGGGCCTCGCTGGTCCAGCGGCGCCTCGACTTCTTTAGGAGCTTGTATAGCGGAGGCTTCGTCGCCTAACCGAGCGATGAATCGCTAAGGGCGGCCAGCATCTCGTAAGCCGTTGCACGCTCTTGACGTTCTTGATAGGACCCATGTTGCGGATGGCCTTGATTTTCTCGGGTTGGCTTCGATGCCCCGCCGTATACTATGAAGCCGAGGAGCTTTCCCCGAGGGACCCCGAACACGCACTTCTGGGGTTGAGCTTCACTCCGAACTCATGAAGTTTGTCGAAGACTTCGTTGAGGTCGGGATGAGCTCTCCGGTGCGCTCGCCTTGACTACGATGTCATCGACGTATGCTTCGACGTGCTTCCCGAGAAGCTCTTTGAAGACTTTTTTGCATGCACCTCGAAGGTAGCGCCGGGCGCTTTTAATCCCGAAAAGGCATGGTTACGTGAGCGTAACGTGCGAAGGGAGTGATGAAGGAGGTGGCGAGCTGATCGAGCTCGCTCATCGCAATTTGATGATAGCCGGAGTATGCGCCGAGAAAACAGAGCGCCTCGCACCCGGAGGTGGAGTCAACGATTTGGCCGATGCGCCGCAAAGGAAATGGATCCTTTGGGCATGCCTTGTTGAGACTCGTATAATCAACACACATTCTCCATTTCCCATTCTTCTTCTTAACTAGTACATGGTTGGCTATCCACTGATGATACACCTCCTTAACAAAGCCCGCCGCTAAGAGCTTATCTATTTCCTCGGCGATTGCCCGCCGCCGCCGTCATCGAAACGCCTGAGTTGCCGCTTCACCGGCCGAGAGCCGGGCTTGATGTTTAAGGAGTGCTCGGCGACTTCCCCTCGTTATGCCGGGCATGTCCGAGGATCTCCACGCGAATACGCCGAGGTTTGCGCGGAGGAAGTCGATGAGCTCGCTTTCCTATTTAGGGAGTGAGCTCGGCGCCGACACGAACGGCGCCCTCCTTGTCGACCACCACCGTCTTGGCGTCCTCGTCCCTGCCGGCGATCCCGCCGCCTTCTCGAAGCTTCGACGGAGGAGCTCGCCACCTTGTCGGACGTGCTCGCGGTCTTCTTCAGCCGGCGGAGTCCTTTGCTGGACGGCGCACCCATGCGAAAGCATCTTGGGGACGAGCATCTTTGCGTTTCTTAAGCGCAATCACTAGAGACAGGTTAAAAACCCATCCCCAATAACAGCGCCAGAAATGCGCCGCTGACATCCCCAGGTGAAACCACCATGTCGGTGATCCAAACGGGAACGTCAACGGGATAGATCTTGCCATCTTAGATATTTCATCCGCAGTTTACGGATCTATCATTGTAGCATTTCACCCGGAAGTATTCAGGGTATCGTTATTTATATTTTCCCAAAGGAAGGCATGTGTTTATTAAGCTAGCATGGCATCTGAATAGAGGAACATGTGTTTGCTTAGACCAATTTGTTCATAACAGGGGTAAGCAATAACGGTTTATATATAGTGTGACACACACTTAAGAATCCACTAGAAAGGATAAAGAAAATAGATAAAGAATAAATAAATAACCTAATGGAGTAATCTAAATGTATCTAGTCAAGGCCATACAAATGAATAGTTAGGATCATATGCAAACATGATTTAAGCATGGTTAAGTCTAGGATACTTTGGGAGACCCCACTAGAAGTCTGCTTCCCACCGAGGCATTTACGAACTCCTACAAAGACATACGAACGTGGGGGATTTCAAGGGACGGTCAAGGCTTGTCACGACCCAGCCGCCTACCCCCTCAACGTGGCATGCTCTCATATTCGCAGGGGTCGTAATACCCGGGCACCATGCCCGCATATCAGAGCACTACTCTTGTCTCCCCAAGATCCCCACTCGTCGAATGGACGGACTAGAACAAGAGCAAACCCGAAGGAACAACGAACCGATATCCCACCTCTAATCAAGTTAGGCATATGATGATCGATGATGAACAGATATGAACATGTCAAGATTATGATATGTAAACTATATGCTAGTTCATATACCAACACAAGAACATGAACAAAACTATACTCTAGTTCATAAGTTAGGCCAAGAACATAGATATAAGACTTGCAAATAGAAGAATGCTCCATTGAGAAGATATATTACCAAGGCACTTTCTTCTAGGAGACAAGCCCTCCTTGTAGCTCTTCTACTCCAAGTTGCTAACCAAGAACTAAGAAGAAAAAGAAGAAGAAGAAGAAGAGAGAGAGGTAGAGGTGGTAGAGAGAGGTAGAATGCCGGTTGCTCCAAGTGGTGACTTGAGAGAAGAGAGGGGGACTACTTATACACTTGGAGGAGGGGCCTAAGTGCTAAATTACACCTAAAACCGACCTTGTACGCCTTCCTAATTAGACCAAACCGACCATCCCACGCCGGTAACCCCCAGAAGGCAAAGTTAATGAACCGCCTCCCCGAGGCTGGGCCGAAACCGCCCCGGGGAGGGTGCGGCCGCACCTTGGGTGCGCCACAAGCACCCCCGGGCTCGGCCCTGGCCCGAGTCTTGGTGGGCAAGGTGTCCTTCATCTTGAAAAGTTGTGGGCCGGGCTTTGCTCGGCCCAATTTGGATGTTTTGGGTCGATTTGCTCCTCGGGCTTGTGTTTTGCAATAATGCGCTTCCTGCGATGGCCAGTTTTCCATTTTAAGGCCCAATTTGGATGTTTTGGTCCACTTACTTTTATTATAAACCCGCAAAATAAAATACTAGACACTACAAGTGGAATTTTATTAGTGATAAATGTATATGAGCATGGTAAAGATTATTTTTACTCCCTTTTGGTAGAATGTTGACGCTAAAAATATGTAGTTGGTTACCGTCAACACATACCCGAGTGTGTATGTACCAACCGTGTATGAGGAAGTGTTGAAACTTCGGTGGTAATAGCTTGATTATCCAACTTAGGCGGACCATAAGGCTTAGGTTATACACACATGTTGTGTACGTATATGGACCTCGGCCTTAGCGGTGGCAAAGGTATAAAGGAGGAGGCTCCTACTTTCCTTCTTTTTTTTTTTTTTATTTCTTTTTTTTTACTTTATTTTTTCATCATCTATTTTTTATGACTTTTATTTTTTTTTCTCTTTATATATTTTTTTCAATCTCTTTTTTAGCAAGGGAAAGCTAACATCATCTTTTATTCCACCCTTTTTTCTTGATTTTTTTTAACTCTTTTTTTTTTATTCTTTTTTTTTTTTTTTGTCTTCTCTTTTTTTTTTTTGAGTGACCCCCTTTGTGTGCTTGGAAACTTGATAATTTCACTCATCTCTCACACTTGACTTTTTTGTGAACAAGTCAAGTGTGCAACCTAGGGTCTCCTTTTGAGTATGTTCCTTCGTCCAAGAGTGTCTAGGTTTTCTAGTTGATGTAGCCTTCATGTTTCAGCATCGCATGCCCCTTTTGTTCTTCTTAGTCTTCACCAAATGGTTAGCGACAAGAATACCTGAAGGCGCATACTAACTTGAAAACATGCCCTTGCTTTTATTTATAATTTTTTTGTTTTAGATAAACCTATTGTGAGCAATGGTCACTACACATGCATATTGTCATGAACATGTTCAAATAGATCATTCCTTTAACCAATGCCTTCCCCGATTAACGGCGCCCAGAAAGCTTGTTGGCATTTCTTAATGCAAACGAAAGAGTTCCTCAAGTGCACGTAAATGTCATTGTAGCTTTCACCTAGAAGTATTCAGTGGTATCGTATTTCCACAGGAAGGCATGGTGTAAACGTTTCTAATATGAACATGGACAGTGTAACATGACTATGCAATAGACCAAAGTTCATAACAGGAGTGAGGTATGGTAGATAAAGGATAACTTGACACACACATTTGAACCAATCTCAAGGATAAAGATCAAATAAAGAATAAACCTAACACGGAGCAGGCATATCCTAAATAGCTATGTTAAGAGAGCAGATATACATACATGCTTTTATACTGTTAAAGATTCTAAGTTAAGTTAGTTATGGTCACCGTTGAATTACTTCGGGCACCGGAGCGCACCTGGTCTGCCAGGCGATACCGGCATACGGCTCTACCCCATACGAGACGTGGGTGATATGACCACGCCAGCCATGGCGACCTCATCAGCAGCATCTCCGATCAATATGTCAACCAACGTCTTTGATGGATTGATTACAAAACTCCAATACAAGGTGCACGCGCTACTTTGTGAATTTCAATTAGAAACTAATAAGAACTTTATGCTACCTAAGTCTTGCATGTTAATATTACTCAAGACATCAAAAAGAATCAACAAGATGAAGGCCAAGAAGCTAGAATCGCAAAGTTCTCGCCATTCGGCAAGGCCATTCGGCAAGCCATTCAAAGAAGCCATTCAACAAGTCATTCGACAAGCCATTCGGCAAGGTCCCGATGCAGAAGTTCGAGCATTAAACTGTACCACCCTACGAAGTTTCACATAGCATACTATACACCATTGAAAAGCTTATCGAGTTAGATTTCCAACTCATCTAGCCCCACGTCATTTGAAGATTCCAAGAAGAAGTTATGATCGAAACATTGAAGACTGGTCAGAAGTCAAATAGTCACGCGGAAACAACTCAGAAGGCCATCTCGGGATATCCTTTCATATTGGCGATGTATTCAGTTTGTTTTCGTGTTTCCACCCACCTAGGAGGGTTGTTCCTAGTATAAATACCCCCCATATGTAAGCAATCAACAACTATTGATGAATTAAGATAATCCAAGTGATTTTGTTTGCAGCCGAGGTGCTGAGTGTTTACTCACCCTTGTTCTTCCTGGACTTGTGAAGAGATCCCTCTGGGATCCACTACTTCGTGCTCTACGGCTTCCGTTCAGCTGCGCCGTATTGTGGGATTAGCTCCGGATTGTGGTTCTGCGGTCGCTTGGAGATCGGGTCGGTCTTCGCGATTTCGGTGCCTCTCTCCCCGTCGCTTGGTCGCATCCAACCTTGGCCAGGTATAAAGCTAGTTACCCGCTGATCTTCAGCAAATTATCATCGCTATCATCTTTACCAAAGTTATCTCCACTGCCTCGTATCAAGTTATCTTGTTCCTAAACCTACTGTCGTGAAGATCGGGCCACCCTCGTGCCGTGATCGGTTCAATACTTATCAGTGGGGGATTACAAGGGACGGACAGGGCTGTCACCACCTGCCGCCTACCACCTTGTCCGTCCGTGTATGAGGCAAATGATGGCAGCCTCTATCATAGACACCATGTCTAAGCTATGACTACTACTCTAGCATGTCGACAAGGCTTACTCGTCCCCGAGGTCCTTCTACTAGAGCATCCGCCATGAGGACGGACGACGAACCCGCAAACCAATAATAACCAAGACTAGCTCAAAGTAGAACTTAACATCTCAACTTAGCTCTTGGTCTAAACATGTATGTATGATAGATTAAGCATAAAGTTCTATATGACAAGATCATAACATAAAAACTATATGCTAGTTCGTAGCCTAAGATCATATCATAAGAACTATACTCTAGTTCATAAGCATAACTATATTGACAAGTAAAGAACAAGAACAAGATGAAGAACATTGTATTGATCATACCAAATATCTCCAAGATGTCTGTCGATGTTTTATGACCGAGAGCCTGCCACGGGGTGAACCGGGCAGTTTGTTCGGGCCTCGATGAACCTGGAGCCCGGCGGTTTGTTGCGCAAATTTACATTGAGAGCCGGGTTTTTATATCGGCCCGGCCCTCGATCAAGGATCGAGTAAAGACCTTTACGTCTAGTCGACGTGAGCCTGTTTTTTGATTGATGGGGTTCAGCCGAGAAATGGCTGAGAAGCTTACAGGGCTTGATCGTGGTCAAGCTTGTGACGCGTGATCGCGCCTCGTGTTCGCCCTTCCTTCTATGAGGTGTTCCTTGCCCGCCTTTATAGTCCAAGGAGCCAAGGAACTCGCTACAATCCTAGTCGGATACGTAGAGGGTTGTTCGTAGAGGAACCGAACACCCGAACTCTAAACAAGGTAACCCGACTAGTGTTCTATCCTAATTACAAATGTAAGTCACCGTAGCTATGCTTCCATTGCCTTCTCGAGAGTTGTTTGTGGCCGCAGGCTAGATAGAACCCCGCGAACAACTCGGTAGAGTTCTTTGGTGATCCTCAGATCCACAAGCCCCCCGAGCATCTCAAGGTCGAGTCGTGAGAGTTGTCTTTGCTTTTCTCGGGCGAGGCCTTGATATGGTCTTCAAGATCATCTTACGGAGTGCAATTTTGAAAAAAGTGCTCCCGTAGGGTGTAGCCCCCGAGCTTCTTTTTTGGCACAAAGAGCCGGGAAGGTCTTTGAGTTCTTTCTCCCTCCGTCTTCGAAGTTCATCTCGTCGTCGAGCTCTTTCTTTCTTGAAAAGAGCCTTGTTCCGCTAGCCCCGAGCATCTCAGGTTTGAGTCATGAGAGCCTTCTGCTCTTCTCGGGTGCATCTGTGATGCGGCCTTTGAATTCTTCCTTTGTTGGAGCTCTTCTTCCATGAAAAAGAGCCTTGTCGCGCTAGCCCCCGAGCATCTCAGGTTTGAGTCATGAGAGCTTTCCGCCCTTCTCGGATGTGGCTCTGACGCGGTCCTTGTTGTCTTTGTTGGGTGTGCACTTTTGTTGAGAAAGTGCACCCGTAGGGTGTAGCCCCCGAGCTGCTTGCTTTTTGGCACAAGGAGCTGGAAGGTCTTCGAGTCCTTCTTCTCCATCTTTGAGTTCTTCTCGTCGTCGGAGCTCTTTGAAAAATCTTGCCCCGGTATCCTCAGAACCCCCGAGCATTTAAGAGTTCTTTTGTAGATAGAGCTCTTAGAGGTTCTTCGTGTTTCCCGGGCTTTTGACCGTTTTTTCTTTTTCCGTGCGGTCGCGGGAGTCACAAAGGCGCTTTTATCGCGCTCCGCTTTTTTGAAACGCCGCATGGCAGCCATTGCCATAAATTCCATACCGCGTGATTTGAGGTGACCTCTCCTTTTTGCCGGGTTGCCTCATCTTCGTGGGACCTCGGTCCATAGGCATGCCGATTCTCGCCTATAAATATGGCCCGCTTTTGCTTCGTTGAGGAACCGTAGCGCCTTTCTTCTTCTCTCGCTTCTTCTTCTTCTTGACTATCTCTCCTCTTGTAGAAAAAAGCTTCTTTTCTCGAGCTTCGATCAATGGCGGTGCCGTTGAGTGAGTTGGATCATCCCCCGGGCGTCTTCTTGAGCCTTCTGAGGTTCTTCTGCAAGTGAGGGATTGTGGATACAGGATCACCAAAGAACTCTACCGAGTTGTTCACAGGGTTCTATCCTAGCCCGCGGCCACAAACAACTCCTCAAGGCAATGGAAGCATAGCTACGGTGACTGACTTCGTTGTAATTAGGATAGAACACTAGTCGTTACCTTGTTTAGAGTTTGGGTGTTCGGTTCCTCTACCTGACAACCCTCTCTCAGATCCGACTAGGATCGTAGCGAGTTCCTTGGCTCCTTAGACTATAAAAGGCGGCCAAGGAGCACCTTGTAGAGGAGAGCAGAACACGAGCGATCACGCCACAAGCTTGACCACGATCAAGCCATGTAAGCTTCACAAATTTCCGGCCGACCCCATCAATCAAAAAAAAAGCTCACGCCGACCGGACGTAAAGGTCTTTACCGATCCTTGATCGAGGGCCCGAACCAAGATAAAAACCCCGCTCTCAATGTCACCGCAAGAACAAACCGCCGGGCTCCAGTTCGCCGAGGCCCAAACAAACCGCCTGGGCCACCCCGCGGGCGTGCTCCTCGTCAGAAAACATCGACACCGGCGCGCGCTGTAGGGGCTCTCGCCGACTTCAGCACGAGAGTCCGGGCGGACCACGACATCATGAGTTCGCCGGTGAGGAGGATGATCATCTTCGAACATGGGCTTGCGAGATCGACGACGACGGCAAAGACTCGAGGTCGCATCATCGAGGAACCCAAAACCGAAGAACCGTGAACTCGCCGAGAAGCTCCAAAGAATCGACGCTTACCGAAATCGCCGAAGACGGAGAACAAGTTCAAAGCCCGCCCGAGTCTCACGAAGAAGAACCCAAACCCGAAACCGGCTCGGGAAGGTGGACAACCAGGGCTCAAGCACGGACTCCAAGAGCAACTCGAAGCACAACTCCTACCCGACTCGATAAGGAAGCTACTCCAACTCTGAACTTTTTTTCGACCAAAGGTACTTCGACCCTGAGAAAAAGGCGACTTGAAATAACCCCGACACCAGTCCCCCATTACCTTTCAGCCTCCCTACAGACTACGCAACTCGGCATTCGCAGATTCAAGGAGCGCCAAGACAACTCAAGAGAAGACCGAGATTCCTTTGAGGGCGCGCAAAGAGGGCTCATCTTGACAAGAACCCCGTGAGGAATGCATCATCCACCGCCAAGAACCCTTGATGGAGCCAATCGCCGCAACGGCGGTGATTGGAAAAGACCAACATCGCAAGTTCTACCCCGGACGGAAGGAGTGGCGCCCAAGGCTACGTCCGCTAAGGAAATCTTTATGGTGGCAAAGAGCTCGCGCCCCGCTTAACCGCCCGTATGCCCCGACATCGTCCACCGACGAAGGCCTATCCAACATCTCGGGCGACAAAAAGAACCCTTGAAGACGAAGGAGAACACCACCGCCAAGAAAGACTGAAAAGGAATAAGCTAAAGGGAGGACGCCGAATCGTGGCAAAATACACGCCCGCAAGCCCCGAACAAGTATCGCCGATCTACACGAGTACGAGAGGCTAAAAATCCGAAAGAGAAGCCGAGGACGATCAACGAGTAACTCAGAGAGGCTACAAGGGTTGATTGACCGCCTAAAGACTCTACATGCACCTAAATGATGAGGAGAGGCTCATCAAGGAGGCCTTGCAAAAGGCTACCCGTGAAAGAGAACCTAGAGCATCACAACCAAAGGCAAACAAAATGTCATGCACCAAGAAGCCGGGTCAACGCTCTTCGAAAGGTCGGGCAGCCGAGGGTTCCAATAACTCCGTGCCACCCCGAGGGATGGTAGACAAGCACTGTGAGACCCCCGAGGGAGAGCCCCGCCCCAAGACCAAGCCGATAAGAAGAAGTCGCAGAGTCAACGTATCAACCTACTGGAACTCATCCAAGAGGCGGAAGAACCCTAGGAAGACTTAAAGAAAGAACGACGGGAAGTTATGACAGATTTCCTTGCTTCGCAGAAAGATTGCAAGAAGTCAAGCTACCCCCAAAGTTCAAACCTTCAAACCACTCAAAATATGATGGGAAAACAGAGCCCGCATAATGGCTCGTAGTCTACTCACAATCCATTGAGTTGGCCGGAGGAGATGATGACGCAAAAGATGTCTTCTTCCCATGGCCCTAGAGGCTCTACCGCCCCAATGGTTCGACAAGATCGAAGAGGGCTCAATCGTATATCGGGAGGACTTGCGTAAAGCATTCTCGCAAAGAACTTCTCAAGCAGAATCATTACCCATCCTATTGCTCAAAGCAGAGCTGAAGAGCCTCAAGCAAAAGCCGAGAATCCTTGAGAGATTACTACCAAAGATTTGGAGAGATGAGATCCCAAGTGCACGATATCACCGAGAGGGAAGTGATAGACGCCTTCGGCAATGGAATTTTCTCAAGATGGCGCTCGGATTTCTACAAAGACAACCCGAGGACAAACGAGCAGCTCAAGCTATCAAGAGAAGATGATCGGAGCCAAGAAAGAACCCCGAGATCGCCAGAGAGAAAGAACTCGAAGGCCCGAAGAAGGAGCGTAACAACTCTCAACAATAAAAGAAGCGAGGACCGCATAACACCGCCGCAATGGCGAAAAATCAAAGAAGCCCTACAAACAAAGGTTTAACAACAACAACGACGACGCCACAGAAACGTAAGCAATATCAAGCTAGAAGACCTACCTTGCATCTATCACCCCGAAGCTCAAAGACACGCCGAAGTTGTTCCACATTCCAGAGAAGTACAAGGGAGGAAACAATTTCCGCCGTAATGGGGACAATCAAGAAAACAGAGAAGGAGCCGTTGAAGAGCCAAAGACGGAGATTTCCGTAAAGCAACAAGATCTCTCGAACGCCATATTTTCCGAGTACCCTGATCAAAGAGCAAGAGACAAGATAAGCTAGCACTGATCAATCATGGCAAATAGAGCCTCGCAACGCCGCGCTATCTCAACCGGTCCCAATACCCGATTCAATTCACCGTGGAGGATCAATGGACAAGTGTGGGCAACGCCGGCCCAGTATCCCTTGGTACTAGAACCCACGATAGCCGGAGTAATCAACTACCAAGGTGTTGATCGATGGAGGAGCAGGGACTGAACATCATTTTCTTAGAAACACCGAACAAGATGGGACTAGACCTCTCTCTCGATTGATCGCCCCATCCAACACTCCTTTTATGGGATAGTACCTGGAAGAGCAGCCATACCAATCGGACAAGTCACCTTGACAGCTACATTTGGCTCTCCATCCAACTACCGGACAGAGTACATCAAGTTCGAAGTGGCGATCTCGAGTCACCATATCACGCCATCATGGGAAGACCTCGCTATCGCAAAAAATTCATGGCTATTCCACACTTCCCGTATCTTCTACTAAAGATGTCGGCACCATTTGGGGTTCTTTCCATCAAAGGAGATCTCAAGAAAGCTTTCGAGTGTGATGTATAAGCCGTGGAGATTGCAAACAAGACAGGGGAGCTCTTAGAGAAAAAGGAACTCGACCGATGGCGTAAGAGACAAATCCAAAAGAACTCGAGATACCACCAAGAAGCAAGCAATTCTGATTCCACCGTAGGAAGCCGACGCCAAGCACATAAGACCTATAGACGGGTGATCCATCCTAGACGGCGATCATCACGCCCACCTATCTCCAAAATAGGAACTCCGCAAGGCCACCAGCCTTCCTAACGCAACACGTAGATATATATTCGCCCGAAGCCTGCAGACATGCCCTGTCCCAAGGGAGCCGGGCCGAAAGCACGACCGACATCAATATGGGATCCAAACCCATCAAGCAAAGACTAAGGAGGTTCTCACCAAAAAGAAAGAAGCCATCAAGAAGGAGATTGCAAACTACTCGCAGCAGGTTCATCGAGAAATCCTACATCCCGACTCGCCGCCAACCCGCCCGTTCGAAGAAGAATACCTCGATTGGCGCATGTGTGTGGACTACTACTGCACCAACAAGCACTACCCAAAAGATCCCTTCGGGCTACCAAGGATCGACCAAATAGTGGACTCCACAAAGAGATCAGCTCTACTATCATTCTTGGATTGCTACCAGATACCACCGATCGCTAGCGTTAAAGAAAGAAGATCGAGCAAGACCTCTTTTATCACCCCTTCGCCTGCCATCGCTACAAAACAATGTCCTTCGGATTGAAGAACGCCGGAGCAACGATCAAAGAGCGATACGACTTGTTTTGAGAGCAGATTGGCAAAAATGCCAAAGCATACGTAGACGACGAGTGGTGAAAACAAGAGAACCGTAAACTCGATTCAAGATCCGAAGAGACTTTCAAGAACCTCAACAAATGGAAATGGAAGCTCAACCCAACCAAATGCGCCTTTGAGTACCATCGGGGCAGCCATCGGGTTTCTTGGTCGCCAAATGAGGCATTGAAGCCAAAGACAAAGCAAATCAAAGCAATCACCGAGATGACACAACCCCAAAGCGCCAAAGACGCCCGTAAGCTCACAGGGTGCATGGCAAAGACTCAACGTATTCATATCCAAGCTTGAGAGAAAGGGCTACCCTTCTTCAAACTCATCAAGACCAAGGGAGAGTTCAAATGGACCGATGATGCGACAAGACATTTGAAGAACTCAAACAATACCTAACGCCGCCTCCGCACCTAACACCTCCAAAGAATCAAGAAGAACTCCCCGCTCTACATAGCAAAGAACAAATACAAAGGGTCGGGCCAAAGAATCATCGTGGAAAGAGAAGAGCCCGCAACTCAAAGAAAGTTCGTGAGGCCGCTTTACTACGTGAGTGAGGTTCTATCCGAGTCTAAGGCTCGATACCCTCACGCACAAAAACTACTCTATTCCATACCGATCACATCAAGGAAGCTACGACACTACTGACAAATTATAAGATCACAAAGCAGTGACCGACTCACCACTAGGCGATATCCTGAGGAACAGAGATTCAACAGGCCGCATATCAAAATGGGCAGTAGAACTCGGAGCATTGAATCTAGAGTTCACCCCAAGAAGAGCAATCAAATCCCAAGCACTTCCAGATTTCATAGCGGAATGGACAGAGCTCCAACAACCTATATCCGACGACATCAAGAAGCATTGGAACATGTACTTCGATGGATCATTGAAGCTAGGGGGAGCAGGAGCCGGGATTTTATTCATATCTCCAGAAGGAAGATAACTCAAGTACGTGCTACAAATCATATGGCAAGCTACAAACAACGAGGTAGAATATGAAGCACTCATCCATGGCCTCAAGATAGCAAGAACTCTAGGAATCAAGAGACTACAAGTATATGGCGACTCCGCCGTTGTCATCAATCAAGTCAACAAAGATTGGGACTGCACAAAGGACAACATGGGCCTCTATTATGCCAGAAGCACGCAAGTCGAAAAAGAACTTCCAAGGCCAAGAAATCCTACACGTGCTCAGGGATGCGAACGTGGCAGCAGACGTGCTAGCCAAACTCGGATCTGATAGAGCACAAGTCCCACCAGGAGTATTCGTCGAAGAGCTCTTGAAACCATCCATCAAGGAGAACCCAGAAGAAGACAAGGATGGAGCAATCAGCCCTAAACGGAGTAATGATAATCTCTCCGTGTCGCAACAACTCCCCGGATCGAAGACATCATAAACTTCATCAGAACAAGACACTACCCGATGACAAAGTCAAGCAACAAGGATCTTGAGAAGAAGCAAGAACTACGTGCTCATCGGAGACAAGCTCTACAAGAGAGCAAAGATCATCGAGTACTACTCAAATGCATAAGCTCAAGAAGGAAAGGACATCCTACAAGAAATCCACTCTAGATGCTGTGGAAACCACGCAGCCAAAGAACCCTCATGGGAAAAGCATTCAACCGGATACTACCGGCCAACAGCTCTAAAAGACGCAAGAACTCGTCAAAAGATGCAAAGGATGCCAAATGTTCGCAAGACAAGTGCATGTGCCACCACAACTTAATCGATACCACCATCATGGCCTTTTTCGTGGCCGGGACCGGATCAAGTCGGACCACTTAAAAGAGCCAAGGGAGGATACGAATATACCTTCGCCGCCATCGACAAATTCACCAAATAGATAGAATACAAGCCATTGATCACCTTCTCACCCACCAAGGCGCCGAAGTTCATCCAAGAGATTATGCACAGATTCGAATACCCAACAGATCATCACGACCCTGATCACCGCTCACGCATATAATTCAAGATTGGGCACAAGATTGTGGCATACGGATAGACTATGCTTCGTGGCACATCCTTAGGCTAACGGACAAGTCGAAAAGAGCAAACGGACTCATCCTTGCCGGACTAAAGCCTAGACTATATGAAGAACTCAAAGAATATGGAGCCAAATGGATTGAAGAACATCCAAAAGTCGCTTGGGGCCTAAGAACTCAAATCGCCAGAGCAACACGCTACTCACCCTTCTTTCTAACCTATGGATCTGAAGTCGCTCTCTACCGGCACTTCATATGGAGCTCTCCAAGGATCGAGCAATTTGAAGAAGGAGAAGGAGATCGACAAGAAGACTAGAAATCGACCGTGCGTAAGAGGTCGATCAAATGCCATCCTCCGTAACGCAAGATATCCGCAAGGACTAAGAAGGCACTACGACAAGAGCACATGTCCAAGAAAACTCAACCCAGAGATCAAGTACTCAAGAGAAATCAAAAGACTAAGGCAAGCACAAATTGCTCAAATTTATGGGAAGGACCATACATCGTCAAAAGAGTACCGGGACCAGAACCTACGAACCGATGACCATGCAAGGAGAAGAAATCGAAACTCTTGGCACATAAGCCAACTCAAAAGATTCTATCCATAATCGAGGAACTCAAGGCAACAGAGAAGAAGCGTAAAGCAAAAACAACTCTCCGACACTTCAAGAAGAAGAAGACCAAGCCCGAGAAAAACTCGACCAACCAACAAGGGAAAGGTCACCAAATACGCGGCTACCAAGCACTTCAACCAAAACAAGTCGCCTGCAGTAAAGCCGCATGCCTCCCAAGGAGATGAACAAATAGCCCGAATTGGCGCTTCACGAAAAGAAGTCGACCAAAAGAAGGCAACCCCGACCACCGTAACGGAGGTCAAATTCTAAGGGTGGAACCACGCGACGCCCTAGCTCGAATAGCGTCCCACACCTTAAATCCTAGCGGAAGATCGTGAACTTCGACTCTTAGAAAAAGAGGACGTTGGGATCGCCCGCCTAGGTCGCAGAGGCCATCAAGGGTCCGTAAAAGTGCCACTATGTCCAATGACGGCGACGGCCTTTCGAATCGGGCGTGAACGGTGTAGTGTTGTGAAATAGAAACCCATCGCCTTACACAAGTCTCTCGTAAAGCGAAGCAGCCCAAACCGTGCAAGGTGGATTGTAGTATTATGAAATAGGAACCCAACCATCTTGACCTTCAACCCGCAGCAGGCACTTAAATGGGCCCTGACCGAGAACCTTACAAGGGACGCCATGTGATAGTCCATCGGACAAAGCATGGGAGAGCCCTAGCCCGTAAGCGCAACCCCGAGTTACAACAACTCTTTTCTCGAGCACGACTCCACCAAATTACACTAGCATGTCTAAGAAAAGACAACGCTAGAGGGCCTAAATGGAGAAACCGAACGGCCCGAGAAACCTTCCCGAACAATCGTGACAAGTCTCAAGAGAAGACACAAGTCACATGCCGAGGAAAACAACCCCGCAACCCGGGGACGCCCAACCACCGCCGCAGAAGTCCACGTAAGAGACGAGCTGAATCTTCGTGAGGAAACAACCCTCAAGACCAGGAGCAAGACTCCACCAACGCCGCCTAGTCTACGTAAAAGACGAGCCAAACTTCGTAAGAACAACCCTCAAGACCAGAGCAAGACTCCATCACCTCTCGCCTAATCTACAAGAAAGACGAGCCGATACTAAAGAAAGAACAACTCGAACTCAAGAGCAAGCCTCCACTCATCATGACAAAGTCTCAAGAGGAAGACACAAGTCATTTGTCGAAGAAAACAACCCCGACTAACCGGAGCAAGACTCTACAACTACCTTCACCAAGTCTACAGGAGGACGGGCCGATTCTCCGTAGGAAATAACCCCGAACTCGTGAGGAAGACTTCGAACTACCTTCGTGCAAGTCTACAGAGAGGCAAGCTAATTCTTCGAAGGAAATAACTCAAGCAATCAAGCAAGACTCCAATCTACTACGGCAAGACCTATGAACAGGCTAGCCGACGCGCCAAGGAAGAAACAAACCAAAAAGCGCACAGGATAAGATCCTATGCTATCTTCTCGCGGGTCTACGAGAAGACAGCCGACAAGTCGTGGAAACAACCCCGACAACTCGAAGCAAGACTTCAACCTATCTTCACCTAAGTCTACGTAAAAGCAAGTCAATCATCGAAGAAACAACATCGATGTCTTGGAGCAGATTCCAAACTACTCGACAAGTCTACAAGAAGGAGACAAGAGCCTAAGCCTAAGGAAGAACTCCAAAGGCGCAATCTCAATAAGTCATCCGAGGAAAACAACCCTAAGACCACATCAAGAGCAAGCAAAGAACAACCGCAACAAGCCGCACGAAGGCGCATCGAAATACTTAAAGTCCTCACAAAGGCGCATAAAAGCAAGAGTATTTAAGGCCTACGTACCAACAGGCCACCAAAGAACAAACTTTTCATTACAAAGCGGACGAAGCCGCCACCTGTGCACTCAGTGCCGCATCAAAATCCGGCGCCTCCTTCAGAAGATCAAGATCGATGGTACCAAAGAAGAGTGGTCACAAATGATCCACCTCGTGCGCCTCCTCCATTATCCTAAGATGCTCGCCGAAGCAAATCCATCCACAACAAAGAATGAGCGGGCAGCTCCGCACAAGATGATGGAAGTAAAAGAGCGAAGCTCTTCAACAAATTCTCCCAAAGAGCCGCCTTTCCAACAAAGAAACGGAAACGATCGGGAACCCTAGGAAGAAAATCCCTCCGTAACACACCATGATCTTCGTGAAGATGAATAACCTCCAAAGAAGGGATACACAAATTGCCCGAGATCGGCGAACTTCGCGCGCCAAGAGCGTAAAGAGCATCTCTCTCCGACCGGCTCGGGCCGACAACCACCGATAGTGGTCGCCTCGACCAATTGGTCACCCGAAGACCTAAGTCGAGAAACGCATAAGTCAAAGGAGAAGGCTTGACAAATAAATCAAAAAACGGCTCAAGAGGATAAGCAAACATACCTTCAACCTTCCGAGTAACCTTGGCATAGGACTCCGGTCAACCCCTCAATGGTAGCACAAGAGTCTTGAGCCGAGCACGAAGATCCCATTCAACCCCCCGAAGACGAACAACCTCTCGCCGCAAGGAGTCACATTCTTGAGTAGGGAGGAAGACGGGATATCTCGCACAAAGGATCAAGAAAAGTCGTGGTCGACATATCTCAAAAGAAAGTGAGGAAAGTCAAGAAAAGAACCCAACACGCACTGAACCGCTGATCAAAGGCGTAAAAGGCGCCCGGCAGTCCGTAACGCCGCAGCATGCAGTGGCAACCCGAGAAGCCGATCAAACTCGAAATCACGTAGTCCGCAAGAGACCTCGATCATAAAGAGAAGGATCCTAAGGAGGATCAACAAATGTTTCACGAAAGGAGAGGCCGAAGAAGAAGACTGGCCGCCAGCAGACGCCGAAGAACTCGGAGAAACAACCTCGTGAAGAACTTCACGTATGACGCCCGCAAAACAACCCCGACAATATAAAAAATCCTCAAAAGTCAACGGGAAGAAAGAACTCGCAACAAGAGTACTCACCGAAAAGAGAGACGAGGACGGCAAGCCGCCAGCCAGGTAAGAAGGCTTCACTTCAACGGCCACAACAGAACCCCGCCGAAGCCTCAACCCCGCACAAACGACAAACCGCAAACAACCCCAATAAGGCTACAATACAAAAGAACCCTGGATTCAAGACTCAAGAAAGGAACTCACGGATTCCGGCAAGGGACTCCACCGCTCCTCAAAGATGCTCAAAAAGCAAACGCGAAGCACCCTCCGAAAAACAGAAACAGTCGCCTTATATGGAAAAAAGAGAGGACCGACGTAAGATCAACCCCTCACCTATAAGAATATTACCTGTGGGCTCCTACAAAGAAGCCCGAGAAGCGGAAGAGCGAGTCCTCTTGGGAGTCATGGTAGCAAAGGCGGGGGGCTCTTCAACGTAACGCCCCGGCCGCTTGTGACCTATAAGGGCAAGTACCCGTGGATCCGGAGTAAAGGGAACATACGAAGCAACCCCAATACTCATGCCAAGAAGGGCTTCAGACTCACTGGAACAAACAGAGGCAAAGCAGCATCGCAAAGAACGGTCACCACAAAGAGCCTCGTAATAAGTTCCGGCCATAAAAAGGGATCGAAGAGTCGAAAAGAACCCCAACAGAAAGTACATCGAGAAAGAACAAAAGAACTCACAACCGGGAGGAGGGTTGTCGTTAGAATACTCAACAACCCGAATCGGAGTCATCGAACATCCTTCAACAGAGAGCGAAGGGATACCATCGCCTCGCCTCGGGCAACTCGAAGCATCACCACCAACACGAGAAGGATCCTTAGGCCGAGTACTGAAGCCAAGCCTCTCCCTCGCCATCAAAGGTTGAACTCGACGGTGAAGAAAACTCGGTAATAATGCTAGGACCACCGAGGCCACCTTGCTTCAAGATCTTGACACGATTGACAAGCTCGCAACCTCCGACTCATCGGGAGAGTCAACCTTCAAGCTCTTAGGATCAACAGACTCATCGAAGTCATGATCCATCAAGGCAGGAGGAGGATTGTTCACATAGAACCACCCAGAGCGCCAGCCGGAAATAGAATCAGGGAGCTCATAATCAAAGAAAGCCCCTTTTCGGCCCTGACGGGCCTGGATCGAAACACAACCAAGAGAAGAAAGATCGCCCCCATGACGAAGGCGGAAAAAATAGCGTAAGACCTTCGTGGAAGGAGGGATGCCTATGAAGGTCTCACAAAGCGTGAACAAAGATGGAAAGAAGGAGAACCACATTAGGGGCAAGATGAGAAAGAGCAATCGAGTAGGACTGCAGAAACTCATGGAAGAAATCCGAAGCAGGCAAGCAAAGACCTGCCTGAACAAAAGAAAGAAAGAGGACAACCTTGAGAGGGCCAGAGCGAAGACGATGCCCTGGCCGGCGCACTCCAACCGCATGCACTCGAGGAGGAAGAAGCCGGCGCCGCTCCATGTCCTCAAGATCCTCACCACGACAGGGACTCCGGGCCAGATCTTCATGGCCGCCTCCACCTCAGGGAACCATCTCCGCCTTCCGCTTAAGGCTCCCGGAAGAAGAGCTTTTCACCATAATGAAGAACGGCGGCAAGAACGGCAAACCAAAGGGCTTAACGGCGACGGCAGGGAACAAGTTGGCGGCGCAAGAGGATTAGGGGCAAAGAAGATTGCTAATCACGGATGCAAATGGCGATGGAGGAAAAGAAACGGCCGTATCCAAGTATTTATGGAGAGGGATTTTTCCACCCGCTACGTAGTAAAACTCTCTCAGAACGGAGCCTTTACAACTTCAAAATAAATTTGAAGTGACAACGGCACTCTTTTTATGCGAACGAAGGCAACAAACCGACACAACGGCCGGATACCTCGGCGGAAGAAAAGAACTCTTCAAAATGCCAACCAACAACGCGGAAACATCCCGGCACAGACCAAGACAAAGACAAGTCGATCAAATCAAGGGAGAAGAACCCGCCAAGAAACGTAAGAACCCCGACAAACGTCACGACAGCCCAACAACAGAAGTGATCACACGGAAAAAGAGAAACGGTCAAAATCCCTGGGAAAATGAAGAACCTCTAAGAGCTCTATCTACAAAAAGAACTCTTAGATGCTCTGGGGCTGGCAGATACCCTGGGCATGATTTTTTCAAAAGAGCTCCGACGACGAGAAGAACTCTCGAAGACGTAGGAGAAGAACTCAAAGACCTTCCGCACTCTTTGTACCAAAAAAGCAAGAAGCTCTGGGGGCTACACCCTACGGGTGCACTTTTTCAACAAAAGTGCACACCGCACGAAGACAACAAGGACCGCATCAAGGCCGCATCCGAGAAGAGCAGAGGCTCTCATGACTCAAACCCGAGATGCTCGGGGGCAAGCGGAACAAGGCTCTTTTTCAAGAAAGAAGAGCTCCGACGACGAGAAGAACTTGAAGACGGAGGAGAAGAACTCAAAGACCTTCCAAATCTTTGTGCCAAAAAAAGCAAGAAGCTCGGGGCTACACCCTACGGGTGCACTTTTTTTCAAAATTGCACTCCGTAAAGATGATCTTGAAGACCATATCAAGGCCTCACTGGAGAAAAGCAAAGACAACTCTCACGACTCGACTTTGAGATGCTCGGGGCTTGTGGATACAGATCATCAAAGAACTCTACCGAAGTTGTTCGCAGGGGTTCTATCCTAGCCCGCGGCCACAAACAACTCTCGAAGGCAATGGAAGCATAGCTACGGTGACTTCTGTTGTAATTAGGATAGAACACTAGTCGTTACCTTGTTTAGAGTTTGGGTGTTCGGTTCCTCTACCTGACAACCCTCTCTCAGATCCGACTAGGATCGTAGCGAGTTCCTTGGCTCCTTTGACTATAAAAGGTGGCCAAGGAGCACCTCGTAGAGGAGAGCAGAACACACAGCGCGATCACACGTCACAAGCTTGACCACGATCAAGCCCCGGAAGCTTCACAACCGCTTTCTACTGACCCCATCAATCAAAAACAGGCTCACGCCGACCGGACGTAAAGGTCTTTACTCGATCCTTGATCGAGGGGCCCGAACCAAAGATAAAAACCCCGCTCTCAATGTCACCGCGAACAAACCGCCGCCCAGGTTCGCCGAGGCCCGAACAAACCGCCCGGTTCACCCCGCGGGCGTGCTCTCGGTCGTAAAATATCGATTGTGGATGTCTTGTGATTGGGAATAGCGGCAGGCTATTCCCGCAGCTAGCCCCACACCGGGAAAGTTTGAGGAGTGAGTGAGGGATGTCTTGTGATCTAAGATGATCTCCTCTCCTCCTTCGTTTTTTCTTGGTGTGGGTCGGTAGGGTTCTTTTCTTGTTACCCTCCCGAGCCTCTTTGGTCTACTTCCTTGCCGCTTGGGTAGACATATGCCGGCCCAAATGGTATTGGTGTTGCATTTCTTAAGCGCAATCACTAGAAACAAAGTTTAGAACCCATCTCTAATAACGGCGCTTGCGCCGTTGACATGCCTAAGTGAAACCACCGTGTCGGTGATAACACTAGGCACATCAACGGTGATAGATCTTGCCTAAGAAGATATTCATCCGCAAGCGCACGGATCTATCATTGTAGCATTTCACCCTAAGTATTCAGTGGTATCGTTATTTATATTTTCCCAAAGGAAGGCATGGTGGAAAAGGATCTAATAGAGACATGAACAGATAACATGACTATGTAATGGACCAATGCTCATAACAGAGGATATAAAGGAACGGTAAAGGGATAACTTGACACACTCACTCAAGCCAAACTCAAGGATAAAGATAAATAAGGAATAAAGAAAGACCTAAGGGAGCATACAGATTCTAGTCATGGTTGTGCATAGAACCGCTTTGATAGTCGCAACACGCATGGGCGAGGAGGTCGGAGCGAGAATGAAATGGACGGGGAGACCTCCCGAGCATCCGCCCTCGAAGGAAGGCATTTACGAACTCCTACAAAGACACACGAACGTGGGGGATTTCAGGGGATCGGTCAAGGCTTGTCACGATCAAGCCGCCTACCCCCTCAACCGTGGCATGCACTCATATTCGAAGGATACCGGCATCCGGACACCACGCCCGCATACTAGGACACTACTCATGTCCCCATGGCCCCCACCCTACGGATGGTCGGAATAGGACACGAGCAAGCCCCGAAGGACACAACGAACCGCCATTCAAAGACAATCCCGACACTACCCAATTATATTGCATGAATGGTTTAAGCATAAAGTTCTATATGACGATATATCACAACATAGAAACTATAGACTAGTTCATGTGTCATGATCATGTCAAGAACAACATGTTAGATCATAAGATAAATCATGAGGTATAGAAATAACATGAAGACTCTAATCCTAATGCACAACCAAGATAAGATAAGAGCAAGGCTTTGGAAGAATACCATAGAAAGATTTATTCCCTAATCCATCTTCCAAGGAGCCAAGCCCTCCTTGGTAGCTTTGCCTAGCTCCACATCCTAAACTACTAATCCTACTAGGAGGAGGAAGAAGAAGAATAGAGAGGAGAGAGTGGCTCTTCTTGTGAGGTGTGTGTTACAATGGTGGGAGATGGCCTCCTTTTATAGGTAGAGGAGAGGGGGCTCTTTGGAAAATGTCCATCCCCACATGGAAGGTACAAAACCGACCTTGGTACACCCGCCTAATTTGCTAAACCGACCATCCCACGGCGGAAACCCCGTTTGGAAGGTGCACGAACCGCCTCCCGAGGTTGGGCGAAACCGCCTCGGGAGGGTGCGGCCGCACCAACCGGTGCGCGCGCAAGCATTCCCTCTCTACCGCCCGGTCTGGTGGGGTGTCGCCTTTACTTGAGAAGTTGTGGGCCGGGCTTTGCTCGCCCGCTTTGATGTTTTGGGTCGATTTGCTCACGGGCTTGAGTTTTGCAATAATGCGCTTCCCCGAAGGCGTACTTTTGGTCGATTTTCCACTTGCTTTTATTATAAATCTGCAAAATAAAATACAAGATACTACAAGTGGAATTTATTAGTGATAAATGCATATGAGTATAAAAAGGTTTAATTTTACTCTCTTTATGATAGTAAGTTGACTGAAAAATATGTCGTTGGTTACCGTCAACAAACTCCCCAAGCTTACCCTTTGCGCGCGTCCTCGAGCAAAAAGAGATAAGTACTTGGTTGTTGATCGGAGTTGCTACTATGCCGATTACGTTTCACAAGTGCCGGGTTATAATAAGATTTTCTACTAGAGTTTGAATAAAATGGCACATCTTTTTCTCACCCTTTATTACCTTTCATCGTAGCGGGGCTTTTTAGCTTTTCTCAAAGTCTTGGGCGGTTGCCAGATAGAACGGTTATAACAGAAATACTTTTCATTCATCCTTTTGATTAACTTTCTCATCCGGGATTTATTTATTTAGTTCTATTTTGGTTTTTCGAGAAAGTATGGGCTTTATTGCTATATATTTTTTTTGAGAGGTGGGCTCTGCTCGCCCTAGACTTTTGTCTTTTATTTCCTCTCTTTCTTTTCCTCTTTTTTTTTTTTTTTTTTTTTGGAGATGTGGGCTCTACTCGTCCTTGGACACATGTCCATTTTTCATCTCTTTTTTTTCTTTTTCTTTTTTTTTTTAGCATAGCCCATATCATTTCTCTTTTCTTTCAAATTAGATTCCCGATGTCAAGTTTCTCTTTTGGACGAAATCATAGCAAATCCATTTGTACCGTATCATACTTGGCAACAACTTAGACTAGATAGAGCCTATGCAACCCACATGAATCAGGTTTTTTTTTCAGGATGAGTTTTTAGACTTAGCCACTAAACCCAAACTTTAGAGAAAATCGAATTATAAACTAGGCACAAAAAAAAACATAAGACAGAGCAACTATTCATCATTTCAACAGGGGTAGAACTAAACATTTCTACAACACATATGTGTGGAGTGGAAAATATCTCCTCTCTCTTTCTTCTTCCCCCTTTTTTTTTTTTTTATTATTATTATTCTCATACCTCATCATTTATATAAGATAAGAAAATAAACGAATGGAATGTGAGATACGAGTTACCTTTGTGGGAGTCCTCCCCAAGCTAGCGTCCCGACTTACCTTCGATTTATGATCGTTGCTAGCCCGTGCACGCCATGATTTGATCTTGATTAACATCTTCTATTTAGCGTGCCAGGAGACTCCCCCCAAGCTTGTCTTGTGATGAACTTGGAAGAACGGGACAACCATTCTTGGGGTTTCAAAGGTTTTATTTATTTATTTTTTTTGGTTCACCTGACAAGATCTGTTCTCCATTATCATCTCTAGGACACCCTCTTGAAATGGATAATTTCCTGCAGGGGTTAGTCCATATGGTCGACCAAAATTTACACTAGTAGTTTTGTTTCAATAATCAAACTCGACTCCATGTCTAATCTGATTAAGGTAAACTTTTTGACCTAAGCACCATGCTCAATTCAAAAAGTCTATGGAAGTAGGATCATCAGCTAAATGATCACAACTTCCAAACCGCAACATACTGGCATAGAAAATGGAAGCATGAATTGAAACAAGATTCATCCAATGAAGATGAAGACTTTGAAAGGTGAACAAAAAAAGTTTAAATTAAATTTTTTTAATAGATTTTATGTAATAAATATTTTTGTTAATTTTTTTGATAATAAAATATTTTATATAAAACATATTTTTTTAAAATATACCCCATTTTTTTTTTCTTTTGAAATATACCCCATTTTTTTTTGAAAATATTATAGATTTTTGTGTAGTAATAAATTTTTTTTGTTTATTTTAATAATAAGATATTTTATAAAACACACATATAAAATATATTTATTTATTTATTTTTTTGGCATGGTAACGAAAAAGATGAGAGTGAAAGGTTCACATTACCATATTTTTGGTCCTCCCCAAGCTAGCTCGAAGCCCATTGGATCGGGGTTTTAAGCCCCGTGCTCTTTGACTTTTTCTCGCATGGTTAGTATATGGTAGTTTCACGAGTGGACTTACCATCCTCCGTGATTACCAAAATTCAAAGCATATACAGGAAGGAGCATTTCGAGCGAGCTAGGTGTTTTCAAGAATTATTATTATATATATATATATATTTGAAATTTATTATAAAGGGAGGATAAAAGAGCTTCACCAAACTTTTCAAACTCAAACAAGGCTAAGATAAAGATGCAAAATAGGTCTAGCCTTGTTTTATCTCCATGATGAAATATTTATTTGTTTTATATATATATATATATATATATATATATATATATATGGAGATAAGTATGAGTAAAAAGAATTGGTGAATTATTACCTTTGTGTACCTGAGTGTGTGTGTACCAACCACGCATGAAGGCAAGATGTTAAAACTCCCGCGGCGGTAGCTTGATGATCCATCTCAGGCGGGCCACAAGGCTTAGGTGATACACACAGGTAGTGTATATGGACCATGGGCCTTAGTGGTCACAAAGGTGTAAAGGAGGATGTTCCTCCTTTCCTTTACCTTCTTCTTTTTTTTTTTTTTACTTTTTTTTTCTTTTTTTTTATTGGACCTTTGCGTACCTGAGTGTACTTGACCGGCAGCTTGAGGATAGAGTTCATAATTGCTGCATCGGTAGCGTGATGACCTTGATTTGGTAATGACTTCCTCTCACCGAGTAGAGGGAGGCAGAGCAAACTCACCCAGTGCAACAAGGTCTTGGGAGAGAAAGATCCCTCCTTGCTTACATGGAAGCAATGAAGGGTGGAGTC
>JADLZK010003209.1:0-35000 GCA_015847255.1 Hyparrhenia diplandra | reverse complement strand
CATGTGATATCTCGTTTCCGCGTGTTTTTGCTCGGAAACACCGTCGTCCGCTAAGTCGGCGCACCAGAGTCGTTTTCTCATGTGTTCACTCGTTTCCGTGTGTTTTTCCTCAGAAACACCGTCGTCCGCTAAGTTGGCGCACTAGAGTCGTTTTCTTCAGGGACGGACCGAACCTTCGACCCTTCGCGTGGGGAACACATATATCCTCGTTTTATGTCTTTTTCTTCGTGCCCCTGTCGTCGGCCGACTTGCTTGTCTCACCCAAGTGTTGGAGGCCGTTCGAACCAAGTCTACGAGGACTCGTGGCCCGTTTGTCGCACGTTTTTAGCCGTCGTTTTCTCTTTCCGCGTCGTGCTTTCCCTTCGACCGTCTTGCCAAGCCATTCGCTCCAAGTCTTCGAGCATTTACTTGCTCGCTCCAGCCTCGCTTTGCCTGTAGTGTTAGTCTCGTGGCCTGGCCTTTGCACTTTTCCGCCACGGGGCGCATGGGCGCACCGCTGATTCCCGCCACGGGCGCATGGGCGCACCGCTGATTCCCGCCACGGGCGCATGGGCGCACCGCTGATTCCCGCCACGGGGCGCATGGGCGCACCGCTCATTTCGCCACGGCGCCACGGCGCATGGCGCTCATGGCGCATGGGCGCACCGCTCATTTCCGCCACGGGCGCATGGGCGCACCCCTCATTTCCGCCACGGGCGCTTGGGCGCGCTCATTTCCGCCACGGGGCGCATGGGCGCACCCTCATTTCCGCCACGGGCGCTTGGGCGCACCGCTCATTTCCGCCACGGGCCCTTGGGCGCAACGCTGATTTCCGCCCGCCACGGCGCTTGGGCGCACCGCTGATTTCGCTGCGGGCGCTTGGGCGCACCGCTCATTTCCGGCTCGGGCGCCTTATCGGACTTAGCCAATTTCATGGTTTCGAACGGTCGGCCACCAAACTCACACGGAGTTCAAGCCTGAATCCGCGGGCGGGAGTGGAGGGGGAGGGACGAATCCGTGCGACGCAGGGCTGGATCTCAGTGGATCGTGGCAGCAAGGCCACTCTGCCACTTACAATGCCCCACGCACGCCGGCCGGACGGACTTAGCCAATGGCATCGGGCCCTTGGGGCGCGAACGCCCTAATGTGGGTCGGGCGGCGGCGGGCACAGGCACGCCGGTTGCTAGCTTGATTCTGACTTAGAGGCGTTCAGTCATAATCCGCACACGATAGCCGCGCCACTGGCTTTTCAACCAAGCGACATGACCAATTGTGTGAATCAACGGTTCCTCTCTCGTACTAGGTTGAATTACTGCTCTCGGTTACGGTCAACAGAAATTAAAACAAGAAGGGGAAACCCGGCTGCGTTCCCTATTGGTGGGTAACAATCAACGGGTGAATTCTGTTAGGGTGGATATGTTAGATGATGGTAGGATCAATTACATTGCGTTCCCCAACCGTTAATTTATGTGTCCGGTTGTGACATTAGGAACCGCCGGCGTTGATTTCAGCAGCGAACTCAAAACAAAGATAAGTTTCCAATCCGACGATAGAATCGCGCTAGACTTTTTCGCGGTTGTTGAATCAAATGCCTCGCCATATGTAAATGAGAACCTCCTAATTCTTTGGGCCCACCTGCACTTGTCTTTGTCCCAAAGACCTCGACATACCGTGCAGATGCACCCAATAACCTAAGAAGCCTTGTCGGGTGTCATCGGAAACCCCGATTACACCACTCATACCGTGATCAACAAAGGAGTAGCTACAACATTACAACATTTGTTACAAAAATATAGATCGAGTGCGGAAGAATTATAACATTAATTTTACAAAATGTGGGTAGGTTACATTTGAGTAAACTTAACTTAATTAATTTGCGGAAGATGAGTAGACTAGAAGACAACCGGATCATGTCGTGGCCCAATCGACATAACCTTGGTTAATAGCACGAGTCAACACCCGCAACAAGGGTCAAAGAACCCGAAAGTACGGGAGTACTCAACAAGACTTACCCGACTAAAGAAAAATAGGAGAAGACTCAAGAATGCTGGTCTTAGGAGTCAAGGTAAGGCTTTAGCAAGAATCAAGAATTCTTTTTGCGAAAAAGCTTACTAAAAGTGTATCCTTACTTTCAATCTTTTTAGCATCAATTTTGTTGAAGCATAATTAAGCTAGATTTGCACCTGTTCTATCTCAAACACTTTTTAAGCAACACATCTCAACTTATCTCTCGCATCTCTTCTTCTTTCATAACCATGAGTAACCTTGTTTCTTCAATTACTACGATGAAAGACGTAAGAACGGGTCTCCATAACCGAGAAGCAACGGCGATCCGCGAATCGATTCAAAACCCAATTTGGGGATCCCTAACCACACGACATATGTAGCACTTAAGCTTGCATATATCAACCTTCTTTCGATTTGTCCAAAACGGGAGCGAGGCTGCGCCACCCCGAGAGTACAAGCTCCACCTCCCTACCCCTCCCCCTAATGACAATGACGGTTTACCCAAAGTAGGGTGGGTACACGCTACCCCCGCCATCTCTCCACTCCCGGTGCGTGGTTGCCATTCCCGATTTGGCTCCACCGAGATCCCGCTACCGAGTATGTGGCTAGTTAGGAACGACCGACCGGGGTGACAACGGCGTACCGTGCCTTTGCCGAAGGCCTCGAGCGTATTTCGCGTTCAAAAGTCCCGCGAACTTAACAATCCAAACAACGGACGGTCCTTAAACGACCAACACGGGACAAACACGCCTAGGTATCCCCGTGGGCTTTCAACCTCACGTCCCGTCGATCTCAAATTCATCACTACCATATGTATTCTCATGAACCACCATCGTGGTGTTTTCTTTTTCCATAGCCCGGAGAAACAAAGATAAAACCTATATCTCGCGAAACGATGAAGCCATCATTCGACTTCTACCGAAGTCTAGGCATTACTAAGCATAAGAGATCGACCTACACATACTAGTGGGATAACATCCGGAGTAACGTAGATCAAGGTAATCATGCAACAACGGTATCAACCAACTCCTACTAACTTAATGCACATTACACTAGACTTAAGGTGAATAAAACATTTATAAAATAGAGAAGGGTTTATGCTCGGGGCTTGCCTTGTTTTGCGGAAAGTCGATTCCAAATGTGGATCAAAAGTCACACTTGACACCAACACATCGGGTGTATGCACCTTCTCCAAAGTTTGGTCATCGTAAACCACATCACTCTCGTTTACACTACACGTAGATGATGCATGACTTAACATGATGGAATGGTAAACATGATGCTTGATGGATGCATGAAATGATAAACAATTGAGTACAACTTTCCTTCACGATAAAGTTGTAACCCAACAAAACCAACTTGTTGAACTACTCTACAAGATATCATCACCATTGCCTAAGGAGTTCTCAAGGACCACTTGATTATGATATGATCCAAGTTTCACAAAACAACCCAAAAGTCACACAAAAACCTAAATTACTTGACACTAAACAACCTATAACTCACATAAAATAATAGAGCTCAATATAGAAAATAATTTAAACATTTCAAAACGACTCCAAACTTTTTTATACAAGTAGGTCACATCATAAAACAGTACCAAATAAATTTTCATGATTTTGAATAAATATTTTATTTTCTAAAAATCATAGAAGATGCATTTTTCAATTAAATATTGTATTTTTAAATCATGCAAGAACTACTCAAAATCAAAGTTTCAAATTTTCATGGATTCATATACTCATAAGAAGCTTCTACAAAAATTTTCAGAATTTTTAAAGCTAAACTTGATTTTATATGAAATTCACAAGAATCAAGACTATCCAAACAAATACTAATTGATAAAACATTGAATAAAAGAAAAAAGGCACACGGGCTGAAATCAGCCCAGCCAAGATCTTGGCGCCCATACTGTTCAAAAGGCCCGTTATCGCTACCACAGGCGAACTATTTTTATTTTGGCCCAAGATTTGATTCGGCCCAACACTATTCCTCTTGGGCCGCCCATACGCTACGCTGTCCTACCGCTATCGTGGGCCTTGCCACTCGTGGCGTGGCCACCGGCATGGTCACGGTGGTGGTCGCGCCATGGGCACCGGCGTTCCGACGACGGTGGTGCGGTAAAGGGAAAAGAAGAAGGGCAAGGGGAGGGGCGGTGGCTCACCAGAGACACGGTGCGCACGATGGATTGACGGAGGGTGGCCTGAGGGGTTCGACGACGGTGATGGCGGGCGGCGGCGGATCGGCAAGACGGCAAGCACGACGGCGTCGACGGCGGCTACAAGCTTCAACCGGGTAAACGGGAGGTCGATCACAACCACATCATCAAGACGTTTCAAAATGGCAAGGCGGTTAGCCAAGAAGCTCACCGGGTGAAGGATGTTCGACGGCGGCTCACGGGGCGCAGAAGACGATCGCCGCCGAGGAAGAAAGGCTCGTGACGCGGGCTAGAAGGGAGAAAGGGGTTGCGGCCGGGGCAAGAAGCGTGGGGAGGTTGCGGAGGTGATGTTGAAGTGAAACGGCGAGCGGTGGAGCACCGGGCGGCGTATCACGGCGGCGAAAAGGTCGCCGCCTGGCGGCTGGGTTTTCGAAAACTGGAAACGGCGACGATGGCCGAAAGTGATATAAGGAATAGAGGGCATGGATAGGTGAAGGAAGGGTTCGCGAACCCGGCCAGGGCTGCCCCAGACGCTACGCTCTCGCCGAACCGAAACGGCCACGGCCGACGCGCCCAAGCAGCCAAGATGGAGGGAAACAGGGAAATCCTCAAGTTTCGTAGCATCCAAACTTAACCTTTTCACGAAATTCATCAAATTCTCCCCAAATTTGAACTGAACTCGAAAAATTCCAAAAAGTAACCCCCTTAATTTTTCAAGATCTACAAACTAACTTTAGAAAGTTTTTGCAAAATTTGCTTAGATTTTGAAATAGGGTTTTTAAATCAAAAGGGGACAAAACCCTAATTTTGGTATTTTCAAAATTACTCTAAATTTTTTGAACTAAACTTTGAAAACTCAAAATACCAACTTTGTTCAACTTTGAAAACTCTACAAATTTGCTTTAATAACCATACCCAAATTCTTTATAATTTTTTGAATAAAAAGAAAAGGGGATAAAAGAAAGAATGGAATTTAGAGTTTTCGGAGTTCAATTCAAACTTGAATTTGATTCAAATTTCAAAACCCAATCTATACTATCCAACCCTCATCCACAACACACTTAGGATCAAAAACATAAAATAAACCTAATTTTATTCAATCCATGACTTAACCGGTAAGTAACACCTGGGTGTTCTGGCCTTTCCCCGGGGTGTTACGGCCTTTCCCCTTATCAGTCTCGCCCGAGATTCCGTAACGAGAATGAAAAAGGGGAGAGGACGATTAACATACACAGATCTAAAGTACACTCAGAGAGAAAAAACATGACTTTGAAAACTAAACCACTCAGATCTAGAACAACACGGTAAGAGCGGGGACGAACAACTAAAGCGCCTAATCAAAAACGGCCTCGATAAAGGGCAATGTAGAAACAACGGGATAATGATTATCCGTAACATGGCAAAGACCAACGGACCCGGAAACAGGATGTGAAACACTCGATCATTGCAAGCGCCAAGATGAAAAGCATCCCGAGAACAAAACTTCAACGAACGCCATATCGGTAGCTCTATGTCCATCCGCTCCTTCCTTCCGGCTTGGTGGCTTTCCAATCTTCCCTCACAACGAGATCTGTGGAGAGAAACAACCACGAGCCCTACTTAACTGGAGATGGAAAGGGAAAGGGGCGTGTAGAATATTTTATAGCTTGGTGGGCAGAGATAGGCACAACACGTCGGAAGTAGGCCGTGGAAGAGCATCACCCATGCGGTCTTTGGACAAGATTGGCCATGGCACGCTTCTACTGCGCGAACCAAGGTAGGAGAGAGGGGAGAGGATGAGAGAAGTGGATTCGCCCAGCAAGGAGGCGTGCGTGAGACTGCGCTCAAAAGATGAGAAGAAGGGGGGTCCGTGCGGGACGAGGCGAAGCGCCGAGAGACGAACGAGTGCGGGATAAAGGAGGGCGCGTGTTGCGCGAGGGACGAAGTGCGGTACAACGCCAGCAGCCCGCGAACGAGGCAAGCACCTGGCGAGATTGCAACACAAACGCAGCGGAAAAGGGGCGGGGATGCTCACGGCGTTTAGAAGACACGTGGCGGCAACAAAATGCCACAATGATCGACCTTCGAAATGGTTCTGAGTCTTTTATCTACCACCTCTTGTAGTGCATTAATGTTGATGTCGGTGACTTGCTCTTCAAGGGTCACCTTTTTCTTGAAACTTTTGGGAAGGAACTCACAAAGCAACCGATCCGATATACGAGTCCTCGGATAGAATATAGATAACTAAGAAATGCTTAGTGCAGTTTTTGTAATGGATCATGATTAAAAAAAATCATTAATCATAACACCACGGCCAAAACCACAACCAAAGGAAGTTCCAAGGTGTGTAGTCAATATGAAGGTGATTTCAAGATCAAAGCCAAGGAGGTTTTAAAGATCAAAGAGAAATTGTATGGCATCAGGCTCCTCTCTTGAAGAAACGTCTAAGAGGTCCAACGACAGACTTGGCGCTGTTCCACACGGTACAAACATAAGCCGTGGCAAAGATTTACGCATAACATCCTAGTTGAACTAGGGTTCAACCAAAGCACACACAAGCTTAACAAAGGAAACACAAACAACAACCAACATTAACATCATTTTAGATAACATGTGAAACATCATATGTGCATAACACAAATGCTATAAACAACATATGCAATGCAATGATGCTTGCTAATGATGCAACAAGATCATCATGAATGACCGGGATATGAAGATCTTTCCCCCTTAAAAGAAATCTAATTTCAGAATTTTAAGGTGACAAATCCGTGGGACAAGTAGTGGGAAAAGAAATATGTCAAATATATATTGACTTGTAAGAAATTTTGCAAACAACAAAGTTGATATCAAGATTGCAATCGGAATCAAAAAGATGATTACAACCGATAAGGGTTTTTCGGAAATTTCGTAGAAGTATAGATAGGAATTTCCAAAAGAAGTTGCGAAGAAGGCGAAAGCTCATTAATTGTGGATTATGGTGAATCATGACCATAGACCCCGACATAGCGGGCGCCCGGGCGGTATTTCCTTATGGCCGCGGTCCATAGGAGACCCCGTGAGTTTCGACGCTATTTCCTAGGTCACAGGTCATGGTTCCACCATAGGACACAACTATTGCAACTCTCAACCAACACATGTTGGTCTGTCAAAGTAAAGAGAAGAGCATGTGTCGACTTGAAGAAGTCAAAATACGACACATGTATGAGTTGAGAAATCAAGGAATAATCCGGGGGCTTTTACATAGAGTTAACATGGCAAGGTGCAAGCTCCCAAAAGATTAGGAACTTATGAAGCAAAAGATTATCAAATAAAAGTCCATTAACCGAAAACCTGGTATAGGACAAAATTTAGGACAAACAACTATAAAGAAAAATAGTTGTCCGAATAAAAGGAGGAAGAATCAACATTATATGGATGATATGATGCATGCTCGTCCTATACGTCTTCACAATATTAACCGTACTCTGCCTTCATTATGTTAGATGTTAGTAGGTTATAGGGCTTTACTTTATATACTATCTTCATCGCACACACGGGATATTGAAAACCACTTAGTAGAACATTGTCGGTGAAGTTGACTTCCCGCTTGTTCTTCAAAAGATGACATGAAACTTCTTGAAATCTTTTACTTGACTCGTCGAGAAAAATCTTCATGAAAGCTTCCAAGCATAAGGAAAGAAAGAAGATAATTTTTAAGTTGTTACTTTCAAAAACTTTTAGATTACAACATCATTTTGAAGTTTTCAAAAGTAATATTGTAGCTGGTCCTAAGTATGAGCTCGATACCATTCATAGAACAACCTCCTAATTCATTGGGCCCACACTTTGCCTTTGTCCCAAAGACCTCGGCAAACCGTGCGAGATGCACCCAATAACTTAAGAAAGCCTGTCGGGTGTCATCGAAACCCCGATTACACCACTCATACCAGGATCAACAAAGGAGTAGCTACAACATTACAACATTTGTTACAAAAATATAGATCGAGTGCGGAAGAATTATAACATTAATTTTACAAAATGTGGGTAGGTTACATTTGAGTAAACTTAACTTAATTAATTTGCGGAAGATGAGTAGACTAGAAGACAACCAGATCATGTCGCGCCCACCGACATAACCTTGGTTAATAGCACGAGTCAACACCGCAACAAGGGTCAAAGAACCCCGAGTACGGGAGTACTCAACAAGACTTACCCGACTAAAGAAAAATAGGAGAAGACTCAAGAATGCTGGTCTTAGGAGTCAAGGTAAGGCTTTAGCAAGAATCAAGAATTCTTTTGCGTAAAAGCTTACTAAAAGTGTATCCTTACTTTCAATCTTTTAGCATCAATTTTGTTGAAGCATAATTAAGCTAGATTTGCACCTGTTCTATCTCAAACACTTTTTAAGCAACACATCTCAACTTATCTCTGCATCTCTTCTTCTTTCATAACCATGAGTAACCTTGTTTCTTCAATTACTACGATGAAAGGATAGAAGAACGGGTCTCCATAACCGAGAAGCAACGGCGATCCGCGAATCGATTCAAAACCCAAATGGGATCCCTAACCACACGACATATGTAGCACTTAAGCTTGCATATATCAACCTTCTTTCAGATTTGTCCAAAACGGAACGAGGCCTGCGCCACCCGAGAGTACAAGATTCCACCTCCCTACCCCGCCCAGTCCTAATGACAATGACGGTTTACCCAAAAGAGGGTGGGTACACGCTACTCCCGCCATCTCTCCACTCCCGGTGCGTGTGGTTGCCATTCCCGATTTGGCTCCACCGAGATCCGCTTACGGAGTATGTGGCTAGTTAGGGTCGACCGACCCGGGTGACAACCGTGGCAGCCGTGCCTTTGCGAGAAGGCCTCGGGCGTACTTTGCGTTCAAAAGTCCCGAACTTAACAATCCAAACAACGGGACGGGTCCTTAAACGACCAACACGGGACAAGCACGGCTAGGTATCCCGCCGGCTTTCAACCTACGTCGGCCGATCTCAAATTCATCACTACCATATGTATTCTCATAAACCACCATCGAGGGTGTTTTCTTTTTCCATAGCCTGGAGAAACAAAGATAAAACCTATATCTCGCGAACGATGAAGCCATCATTCGACTTCTACGAAAGTCTAGGCATTACTAAGCATAAGAGATCGACCTACACATACTAGTGGGATAACATCCGAGTAATCGTAGATCAAGGTAATCATGCAACAACGGTATCAACCAACTCCTACTAACTTAATGCACATTACACTAGACTTAAGGTGAATAAAACATTTATAAAATAGAGAAGGGTTTATGCTCCGGGGCTTGCCTGCGCTTTGCGAGGAAAGTCGATTCCACGGTCGGATCACGAAGTCACACTTGACACCAACACATCGGGTGTATGCACCTTCTCCAAAGTTTGGTCATCGTAAACCACATCACTCTCGTTTACACTACACGTAGATGATGCATGACTTAGCATGATGGAATGGTAAACATGATGCTTGATGGATGCATGAAATGATAAACAATTGAGTACAACTTTCCTTCACGATAAAGTTGTAACCCAACAAAACCAACTTGTTGAACTACTCTACAAGATATCATCACCATTGCCTAAGGAGTTCTCAAGGACCACTTGATTATGATATGATCCAAGTTTCACAAAAACAACCCAAAAGTCACACAAAAACCTAAATTACTTGACACTAAACAACCTATAACTCACATAAAATAATAGAGCTCAATATAGAAAATAATTTAAACATTTCAAAACGACTCCAAACTTTTTATACAAGTAGGTCACATCATAAAACAGTACCAAATAAATTTTCATGATTTTTGAATAAATATTTTATTTTCTAAAAATCATAGAAGATGCATTTTTCAATTAAATATTGTATTTTTAAATCATGCAAGAACTACTCAAAATCAAAGTTTCAAATTTTTCATGGATTCATATACTCATAAGAAGCTTCTACAAAAATTTTCAGAATTTTTAAAGCTAAACTTGATTTTATATGAAATTCACAAGAATCAAAGACTATTCAAACAAATACTAATTGATAAAACATTGAATAAAAGAAAAGGCACACGGGCTGAAATCAGCCCAGCACTTTGGCGGCCCATACTGCTCAAAAGGCCCGATTACTGTTTACCACGGGCCGAACTATTTTATTTTGGCCCAAGATTTGATTCGCCCAACACTATTCCTCTTGGGCGGCCCATACGCTCACAAAGAATCCGGCCACTCTCGTGGCCTTGCCACCGTGGCCGTGGCCACCCAAGCATGGTCACGGCGGTGGTGCTGGGCGGCACCGGCGTTCGGCGGCGGTGGTGCGGTAAAGGGAAAAGAAGAAGGGCAAGGAGGGGCGGTGGCTCACGAGACACGTGCGCCGATGGATTGGACGAGGGTGGCGGAGGGGGTTCGGCAGCCGGTGATGGCGGGGGGCGCGCGGATCGGCACGGCGGCCAAGACGACGGCGTTCAGACGGCTACAAGCTAACTGGGTAAACGGGAGGTCGATCACAACCACATCATCAAGGCGTTTCAAAATGGCAAGCGGTTAGCCAAGAAGCTCACCGGTGAAGGTTCGGCCGGCGGCTCACGGCGGCGCGGCACACGACGTCAAGGAAGAAAGGCTCGTGCGGCTAGGAAGGGAGAAAAGGGGTTGCGCCTGGGTCGGGAAGCCGTAAGGAGGTTGCGGAGGTGATGTTGAAGTGAAACGGGCGAGCGGTGGAGCAGGCGGGCGTGTCACGGCGGCGGAAAAGGTCGTCGTCGGCGGCTGGGTTTTCTCGGAAAAACGAAGAAACGGCGACGATGGCGAAGTGATATAAGGAATAGGGGCATGGATAGGTGAAGGAAGGGGTCGCGACCCGCCCCGGCCTGCCCTCGACGCGCGCTCGCGGAACCCGCGAAACAGCCCGCAGTGAGGACGCCCAAATGGCAAGCATGGAGGGAAGCACAGGAAATCCTCAAGTTTCTTGTAGCATCCAAACTTAACCTTTTAAAGAAATTCATCAAATTCTCCCCAAATTTGAACTGAACTCGAAAAAATTCCAAAAAGTAACCCCCCTTAATTTTTCAAGATCTACAAAATAACTTTAGAAAGTTTTTGCAAAATTTGCTTAGATTTTGAAATAGGGTTTTGAAATCAAAAGGGACAAAACCCTAATTTTGGTATTTTCAAAATTACTCTAAATTTTTGAACTAAACTTTGAAAACTCAAAATACCAACTTTGTTCAACTGTGAAAACTCTACAAATTTGCTTTAATAACCATACCCAAATTCTTTATAATTTTTGAATAAAAGAAAAGGGGATAAAAGAAAGAATGGAATTTAGAGTTTTCTGAGTTCAATTCAAACTTGAATTTGATTCAAATTTCAAAACCCAATCTATACTATCCAACCCTCATCCACAACACACTTAGGATCAAAAACATAAAATAAACGTAATTTTATTCAATCCATGACTTAGCGGGTAAGTAACACCCGGGTGTTACACCATAGAGAGCCTAAATTCGAACAAGTGGACCATTAGAGAGTTTTTCTAAGAATCACTTGCCATAGGACTCAAAGTAGCACTTGTTTAGAGTGAAATCTTGGAATTCCATCGCAAATCTCTGTGTCGACCAAAGAACCTAAAACAAGAAGGCGAACGACACGAAAGGTACATAGGAAGTTAGGGTGGATAGGTTAGATGATGGTAGGATCAATTACATTGCGTTCCCAACTGTTAATATATGTTTCGATGTGACATTAGGGACTACCGGGCGTTGATTTCAGCGAACTCAAAACAAAGAGAAGTTTCCAATCCGCGATAGAATCGAGCTAGACTTTTTCGCGGTTGTGGAATCAAATGCCTCGCCCTAGAGAGCCTAAATTTGAACAAGTGGACCATTAGAGAGTTTTTCTATGAATTACTTGCCATAGGCCTCAAAGTAGCACTTGTTTAGAGTGAAATCTTGGAATTCCATCGAAAATCTCTGGTTTCGACCAACCAACCGAAACAAGAAGGGGAACGGCATGAAAGGTACATAGGAAGTTAGGGTGGATAGGTTAGATGATGGAAGGATCAATTACATTGCGTTCCCCAACCGTTAATATATGTTTTAAGATGTGACATTAGGGACCGGCTGGCGTTGATTTCAAATAACTCAAAACAAAGAGAAGTTTCAATCCGGCGATAGAATCGAAGCTAGACTTTTTCGCAGTTTGTGAAATCAAATGCCTCGCCCTAGAGAGCCTAAATTTGAACAAGTGGACCATTAGAGTCTTTCTAAGAATCCCTTGCCATAGGCCTCAAAGTAGCACTTGTTTAGAGTGAAATCTTGGAATTCCATCGAAAATCTCTCGTGGTCGACCAAATCGAACCAAAACAAGAAGGGGAACGGCATGAAAGGTACATAGGAAGTTAGGGTGGATAGGTTAGATGATGGAAGGATCAATTACATTGCGTTCCCCAACCGTTAATATATGTTTCTCGGATGTGACATTTGGGACAAATTTGGCATTGATTTCAAACGCGAACTCAAAACAAAGAGAAGTTTTCAATCCGGCGATAGAATCGAGCTAGACTTTTTTCGCAGTTGTGGAATCAAATGCCTCGCCCCTAGAGAACCTAAATTCGAACAAGTGGACCATTAGAGAGTTTTTCTAAGAATCACTTGCCATAGGCCTCAAAGTAGCACTTGTTTAGAGTGAAATCTTGGAATTCCATCGAAAATCTCTCAAGGTCACCAAAGAACCAAACAAGAAGGCGAAATCGACACGAAAGGTACATAGGAAGTTAGGGTGGATAGGTTAGATGATGGTAGGATCAATTACATTGCGTTCCCCAACCGTTAATATATGTTTTACGATGTGACATTAGGGACTGCCGGGCGTTGATTTCAGCGCGAACTCAAAACAAAGAGAAGTTTCAATCCGCGATAGAATCGAGCTAGACTTTTTCGCGGTTGTGGAATCAAATGCCTCGCCCTAGAGAGCCTAAATTTGAACAAGTGGACCATTAGAGAGTTTTTCTAAGAATCACTTGCCATAGGCCTCAAAGTAGCACTTGTTTAGAGTGAAATCTTGGAATTCCATCGAAAATCTCTGTCGACCAAAAGAACCGAAACAAGAAGGCGAACGACACGAAAGGTACATAGGAAGTTAGGGTGGATAGGTTAGATGATGGTAGGATCAATTACATTGCGTTCCCCAACCGTTAATATATGTTTCGGATGTGACATTAGGGACCGGGGCGTTGATTTCAAATACGAACTCAAAACAAAGAGAAGTTTCCAATCCGGCGATAGAATCGAGCTAGACTTTGTCGCGGTTTGTGGAATCAAATGCCTCGCCCTAGAGAACCTAAATTTGAACAAGTGGACCATTAGAGAGTTTTTCTATGAATTACTTGCCATAGGCCTCAAAGTAGCACTTGTTTAGAGTGAAATCTTGAATTCCATCGAAAATCTACGTATCGACCTACGAACCGAAAAACAAGAAGGGGAACGACACGAAAGGTACACAGGATGTTAGGGTGGATAGGTTAGATGATGGTAGGATCAATTACATTGCGTTCCCCAACCGTTAATATATGTTTCTATATGTGACATTAGGAAAGTAGCACTTGGCGTTGATTTCGGCGCGAACTCAAAACAAAGAGAAGTTTCAAATCCGCGATAGAATCGAGCTAGACTTTTTCGCGGTTGTGGAATCAAATGCCTCGCCCTAGAGAACCTAAATTTGAACAAGTGGACCATTAGAGAGTTTTTCTATGAATTACTTGCCATAGGCCTCAAAGTAGCACTTGTTTAGAGTGAAATCTTGGAATTCCATCGAAAATCTCTGTGTCGACCAACGAACCGAAACAAGAAGGGGAACGGCACCTAAATGTACTTAGGAAGTTAGGGTGGATAGGTTAGATGATGGTAGGATCAATTACATTGCGTTCCCAACCGTTTATATATTTATCCGGATGTGACATTAGGGACAGTGGCATTGATTTCAGCGCGAACTCAAAACAAAGAGAAGTTTTCAATCCGGGCGATAGAATCGAGCTAGACTTTTTTATTGTTTGTGGAATCAAATGTCTCGCCCTAGAGAGCCTAAATTCGAACAAGTGGACCATTAGTCAGTTTTTCTATGAATCACTTACCATAGGCCTCAAAGTAGCACTTGTTTAGAGTGAAATCTTGGAATTCCATCGAAAATCTACGTATTCGACCAACGAACCGAAACAAGAAGGGGAACGACACGAAAGGTACATAGGAAGTTAGGGTGGATAGGTTAGATGATGGTAGGATCAATTACATTGCGTTCCCCCAACCGTTAATATATGTTTTTACGGATGTGACATTAGGGACAACCTTGGCGTTGATTTCAGCGAACTCAAAACAAAGAGAAGTTTCCAATCCGGCGATAGAATCGAGCTAGACTTTTTCGCGGTTGTGGAATCAAATGCCTCGCCCAAGAGAGCCTAAATTTGAACAAGTGGACCATTAGGGAGTTTTTCTAAGAATCACTTGCCATAGGCCTCAAAGTAGCACTTGTTTAGAGTGAAATCTTGAATTCCATCGAAAATCTCCGTGGTCGACCAAAGAACCTAAAACATGAAGGCGAACGACACGAAAGGTACATAGGAAGTTAGGGTGGATAGGTTAGATGATGGTAGGATCAATTACATTGCGTTCCCCAACCATTAATATATGTTTCGGATGTGACATTAGGGATTTCGCCGGGCGTTGATTTCAAAGCGCGAACTCAAAACAAAGAGAAGTTTCCAATCCGCGATAGAATCGAGCTAGACTTTTTCGCGGTTGTGGAATCAAATGCCTCGCCCTAGAGAGCCTAAATTTGAACAAGTGGACCATTAGAGAGTTTTTCTAACAATCACTTGCCATAGGCCTCAAAGTAGCACTTGTTTAGAGTGAAATCTTGGAATTCCATCGAAAATCTACGTATTCGTAATTGTAAAGAACCGAAACAAGAAGGCGAACGACACGAAAGGTACATAGGAAGTTAGGGTGGATAGGTTAGATGATGGTAGGATCAATTACATTGCGTTCCCCAACCGTTAATATATGTTTCTGGATGTGACATTAGGGACCCGCCGAGTAGATTTCAGCGCGAACTCAAAACAAAGAGAAGTTTCCAATCCGGGCGATAGAATCGAGCTAGACTTTTTGCGGTTGTGGAATCAAATGTCTCGCCCTAGAGAGCCTAAATTCGAACAAGTGGACCATTAGTGAGTTTTTCTAAGAATCACTTACCATAGGCCTCAAAGTAGCACTTGTTTAGGGTGAAATCTTGGAATTCCATCGAAAATCTCTCGTGTCGACCAACGAACCGAAACAAGAAGGGGAAACGACACGAAAGGTACATAGGAAGTTAGGGTGGATAGGTTAGATGATGGTAGGATCAATTACATTGCGTTCCCCAACCGTTAATATATGTTTCGATGTGACATTAGGGATCGGGCCGGCGTTGATTTCTAGCGAACTCAAAACAAAGAGAAGTTTCCAATCCGGCGATAGAATCGAGCTAGACTTTTTCGCGGTTTGTGGAATCAAATGCCTCGCCCTAGAGAACCTAAATTTGAACAAGTGGACCATTAGAGAGTCTTTCTAAGAATCACTTGCCATAGGCCTCAAAGTAGCACTTGTTTAGAGTGAAATCTTGGAATTCCATCGAAAATCTTCGTGGTCGACCTACGAACCGAAACAAGAAGGGAACGCACGAAAGGTACATAGGAAGTTAGGTGTGGATAGGTTAGATGATGGTAGGATCAATTACATTGCGTTCCCCAACCGTTAATATATGTTTCTATATGTGACATTAGGGAATCTGCCGGGCGTTGATTTCAGCGCGAACTCAAAACAAAGAGAAGTTTCCAATCCGGCGATAGAATCGAGCTAGACTTTTTCGCGGTTGTGGAATCAAATGCCTCGCCCTAGAGAACCTAAATTTGAACAAGTGGACCATTAGAGAGTTTTTCTATGAATTACTTGCCATAGGCCTCAAAGTAGCACTTGTTTAGAGTGAAATCTTGGAATTCCATGGAAAATCTCTCGTGGTCGACCAAACCAGAACCAAAACAAGAAGGGGCGGCATGAAAGGTACATAGGAAGTTAGGGTGGATAGGTTAGATGATGGTAGGATCAATTACATTGCGCTCCCCAACCGTTTATATATTTATCCGATGTGACATTAGGGACAAAATGGCATTGATTTCAGCGAACTCAAAACAAAAAGAGAAGTTTTCAATCCGGCGATAGAATCGAGCTAGACTTTTTCGCGGTTGTGGAATCAAATGCCTCGCCCTAGAGAACCTAAATTCGAACAAGTGGACCATTAGAGAGTTTTTCTAAGACTCACTTGCCATAGGCCTCAAAGTAGCACTTGTTTAGGGTGAAATCTTGGAATTCCATCGAAAATCTCGTGGTCGACCAACGAACCGAAACAAGAAGGGGAAAAGACCCGAAAGGTACATAGGAAGTTAGGGTGGATAGGTTAGATGATGGTAGGATCAATTACATTGCGTTCCCCAACCGTTAATTTATGTGTCCGGATGTGACATTAGGGACTCCGGGCGTTGATTTCAGCGAACTCAAAAAAAGAAAGAAAAGTTTCCAATCCGACGATAGAATCGAGCTAGACTTTTTCGCGGCTTGTTGAATCAAATGCCTCGCCATAGAGAGCCTAAATTCGAACAAGTGGACCATTAGAGAGTTTTTCTAAGAATCACTTGCCATAGGCCTCAAAGTAGCACTTGTTTAGAGTGAAATCTTGGAATTCCATCGCAAATCTCTCGTGTCGACCAAAAGAACCGAAACAAGAAGGCGAACGACACGAAAGGTACATAGGAAGTTAGGGTGGATAGGTTAGATGATGGTAGGATCAATTACATTGCGTTCCCCAACCGTTAATATATGTTTCGGATGTGACATTAGGGATCGGCCGGGCGTTGATTTCAGCGCGAACTCAAAACAAAGAGAAGTTTCCAATCCGGCGATAGAATCGAGCTAGACTTTTTCGCGATTTGTGGAATCAAATGCCTCGCCCTAGAGAGCCTAAATTTGAACAAGTGGACCATTAGAGAGTTTTTCTAAGAATCACTTGCCATAGGCCTCAAAGTAGCACTTGTTTAGAGGAAATCTTGGAATTCCATCGAAAATCTCTGTCGACCAACGAACCGAAACAAGAAGGGGAACAGCATGAAAGGTACATAGGAAGTTAGGGTGGATAGGTTAGATGATGGTAGGATCAATTACATTGCGTTCCCCCAACCGTTAATATATGTTTCGATGTGACATTAGGGACTGGCCGGCGTTGATTTCAGCGCCACAACTCAAAACAAAGAGAAGTTTTCAATCCGGCGATAGAATCGAAGCTAGACTTTTTTTGGCGGTTGTGGAATCAAATGTCTCGCCCTAGAGAGCCTAAATTCGAACAAGTGGACCATTAGTCAGTTTTTCTATGAATCACTTACCATAGGCCTCAAAGTAGCACTTGTTTAGAGTAAAATCTTGGAATTCCATCGAAAATCTCTCGTGGTCGACCAACGAACCGAAACAAGAAGGGGAACGACACGAAAGGTACATAGGAAGTTAGGGTGGATAGGTTAGATGATGGTAGGATCAATTACATTGCGTTCCCCAACCGTTAATATATGTTTCGATGTGACATTAGGGACTGGCCGGGCGTTGATTTCAGCGCGAACTCAAAACAAAGAGAAGTTTCCAATCCGCGATAGAATCGAGCTAGACTTTTTCGCGGTTTGTGGAATCAAATGCCTCGCCCAAGAGAGCCTAAATTTGAACAAGTGGACCATTAGGGATTTTTTCTAAGAATCACTTGCCATAGGCCTCAAAGTAGCACTTGTTTAGAGTGAAATCTTGGAATTCCATCGAAAATCTCTCGTGGTCGACCAAAGAACCGAAACATGAAGGCGAACGACACGAAAAGGTACATAGGAAGTTAGGGTGGATAGGTTAGATGATGGTAGGATCAATTACATTGCGTTCCCCAACCGTTAATATATGTTTCGGATGTGACATTAGGGATCTGCCGGCGTTGATTTCAGCGAACTCAAAACAAAGAGAAGTTTCCAATCCGGCGATAGAATCGAAGCTAGACTTTTCCGCGGTTGTGGAATCAAATGCCTCGCCCTAGAGAGCCTAAATTTGAACAAGTGGACCATTAGAGAGTTTTTCTAAGAATCACTTGCCATAGGCCTCAAAGTAGCACTTGTTTAGAGTGAAATCTTGGAATTCCATCGAAAATCTCTCGTGGTCGCACCAAAGAACCGAAACAAGAAGGCGAACGACACGAAAGGTACATAGGAAGTTAGGGTGGATAGGTTAGATGATGGTAGGATCAATTACATTGCGTTCCCCAACCGTTAATATATGTTTCTCGGATGTGACATTAGGGACTCCGGCGGCGTTGATTTCAAGCGAACTCAAAACAAAGAGAAGTTTCCAATCCGCGATAGAATCGAAGCTAGACTTTTTCGCGGTTGTGGAATCAAATGCCTCGCCCTAGAGAGCCTAAATTTGAACAAGTGGACCATTAGAGAGTCTTTCTAAGAATCACTTGCCATAGGCCTCAAAGTAGCACTTGTTTAGAGTGAAATCTTGGAATTCCATCGAAAATCTCTGGTCGACCTAAAGAACCGAAACAAGAAGGGGAACGGCACGAAAGGTACATAGGAAGTTAGGTGGATAGGTTAGATGATGGTAGGATCAATTACATTGGCGTTCCCCAACCGTTAATATATGTTTCTATATGTGACATTAGGAATCGCTGGCGTTGATTTCAAGCGAACTCAAAACAAAAAGAGAAGTTTCCAATCCGCGATAGAATCGAGCTAGACTTTTTCGCGGTTGTGGAATCAAATGCCTCGCCCTAGAGAACCTAAATTTGAACAAGTGGACCATTAGAGAGTTTTTTCTATGAATTACTTGCCATAGGCCTCAAAGTAGCACTTGTTTAGAGTGAAATCTTGGAATTCCATGGAAAATCTCTCGTGTTAGACCAAAGAACCGAAACAAGAAGGGGAACGGCATGAAAGGTACATAGGAAGTTAGGGCGGATAGGTTAGATGATGGTAGGATCAATTACATTGCGCGCCCCCAACCGTTTATATATTTATCCGATGTGACATTAGGGACAAATGGCATTGATTTCAAAGCCACGAACTCAAAACAAAGAGAAGTTTTCAATCCGGCGATAGAATCGAGCTAGACTTTTTTTGCGGTTGTGGAATCAAATGCCTCGCCCCTAGAGAACCTAAATTCGAACAAGTGGACCATTAGAGAGTTTTTCTAAGAATCACTTGCCATAGGCCTCAAAGTAGCACTTGTTTAGGGTGAAATCTTGGAATTCCATCGAAAATCTCTGTGGGTCGACCAAAGAACCGAAACAAGAAGGGGAAAGACCTGAAAGGTACATAGGAAGTTAGGGTGGATAGGTTAGATGATGGTAGGATCAATTACATTGCGCTCCCCAACCGTTAATTTATGTGTCGGATGTGACATTAGGGACTGGCCGGCGTTGATTTCAGCGAACTCAAAACAAAGAAAAGTTTCCAATCCGACGATAGAATCGAAGCTAGACTTTTTCGCGGTTGTTGAATCAAATGCCTCGCCATAGAGAGCCTAAATTCGAACAAGTGGACCATTAGAGAGTTTTTCTAAGAATCACTTGCCATAGGCCTCAAAGTAGCACTTGTTTAGAGTGAAATCTTGGAATTCCATCGCAAATCTCTCGTGGTCGACCAAAGAACCGAAACAAGAAGGCGAACGACACGAAAGGTACATAGGAAGTTAGGGTGGATAGGTTAGATGATGGTAGGATCAATTACATTGCGTTCCCCAACCGTTAATATATGTTTTTGGATGTGACATTAGGGACTCTTTGGCGTTGATTTCAGCGCGAACTCAAAACAAAGAGAAGTTTCCAATCCGCGATAGAATCGAGCTAGACTTTTTTCGCGGTTTGGAATCAAATGCCTCGCCCTAGAGAACCTAAATTCGAACAAGTGGACCATTAGAGAGTTTTTCTAAGAATCACTTGCCATAGGCCTCAAAGTAGCACTTGTTTAGAGTGAAATCTTGGAATTCCATCGAAAATCTCGTGTCGACCAAAGAACCGAAAACAAGAAGGGGAACAGCATGAAAGGTACATAGGAAGTTAGGGTGGATAGGTTAGATGATGGTAGGATCAATTACATTGCGTTCTCCAACCCGTTAATATATGTTTATGGATGTGACATTAGGGGATCCGCCGGGCGTTGATTTCAGCGCGAACTCAAAACAAAGAGAAGTTTCCAATCCGGCGATAGAATCGAAGCTAGACTTTTTCGGTTGTGGAATAAAATGCCTCGCCCTAGAGAGCCTAAATTTGAACAAGTGTACCATTAGTGAGTTTTTCTATGAATTACTTGCCATAGGCCTCAAAGTAGCACTTGTTTAGAGTGAAATCTTGGAATTCCATCGAAAATCTCTCGTGGTCGACCAACGAACCGAAACAAGAAGGGGAACGACACGAAAGGTACATAGGAAGTTAGGGTGGATAGGTTAGATGATGGTAGGATCAATTACATTGCGTTCCCCAACCGTTAATATATGTTTCGGATGTGACATTAGGGACTCGGCCGGCGTTGATTTCAGCGCGAACTCAAAACAAAGAGAAGTTTCCAATCCGGCGATAGAATCGAGCTAGACTTTTTCAAGGGTTGTGGAATCAAATGTCTCGCCTAGAGAACCTAAATTCGAACAAGTGGACCATTAGTGAGTTTTTCTATGAATCACTTACCATAGGCCTCAAAGTAGCACTTGTTTAGAGTGAAATCTTGAATTCCATCGAAAATCTCTGGTCGACCAAATCGAACCGAAACAAGAAGGGGAACGACACGAAAAGGTACATAGGAAGTTAGGGTGGATAGGTTAGATGATGGTAGGATCAATTACATTGCGTTCCCCCAACCGTTAATATATGTTTCTCGGATGTGACATTAGGGACCGCCGGCGTTGATTTCAAAACGCCAACTCAAAACAAAGAGAAGTTTCCAATCCGGCGATAGAATCGAGCTAGACTTTTTCGCGGTTGTGGAATCAAATGCCTCGGCCAAGAGAGCCTAAATTTGAACAAGTGGACCATTAGGGATTTTTTCTAAGAATCACTTGCCATAGGCCTCAAAGTAGCACTTGTTTAGAGTGAAATCTTGGAATTCCATCGAAAATCTCTCGTAATGTCGACCAAAGAACCGAAAAAGAAAGGCGAACGACACGAAAAAGGTACATAGGAAGTTAGGGTGGATAGGTTAGATGATGGTAGGATCAATTACATTGCGTTCCCCAACCGTTAATATATGTTTCGGATGTGACATTAGGGATCACGTTGATTTCAGCGCGAACTCAAAACAAAGAGAAGTTTCCAATCCGGCGATAGAATCGAGCTAGACTTTTTCGCGGTTGTGCAATCAAATGCCTCGCCCTAGAGAGCCTAAATTTGAACAAGTGGACCATTAGAGAGTTTTTCTAAGAATCACTTGCCATAGGCCTCAAAGTAGCACTTGTTTAGAGTGAAATCTTGAATTCCATCGAAAATCTCCGTGTCGACCTAAGAAACCGAAACAAGAAGGGGAACGGCACGAAAGGTACATAGGAAGTTAGGGTGGATAGGTTAGATGATGGTAGGATCAATTACATTGCGCTCCCCAACCGTTAATATATGTTTCTATATGTGACATTAGGATCGGCTGGGCGTTGATTTCGCGCGAACTCAAAACAAAGAGAAGTTTCCAATCCGGCGATAGAATCGAAGCTAGACTTTTCGCGGTTGTGGAATCAAATGCCTCGCCCTAGAGAACCTAAATTTGAACAAGTGGACCATTAGAGAGTTTTTCTATGAATTACTTGCCATAGGCCTCAAAGTAGCACTTGTTTAGAGTGAAATCTTGAATTCCATCGAAAATCTCGTGGTCGACCAACGAACCAAAACAAGAAGGGGAACGGCTTGAAAGGTACATAGGAAGTTAGGGTGGATAGGTTAGATGATGGTAGGATCAATTACATTGCGTTCCCCAACCGTTTATATATTTATCCGGATGTGACATTAGGGACAAATGGCATTGATTTCAGCGAACTCAAAACAAAGAGAAGTTTTCAATCCGCGATAGAATCGAGCTAGACTTTTTCGCGGGTTGTGGAATCAAATGCCTCGCCCTAGAGAACCAAAATTCGAACAAGTGGACCATTAGAGAGTTTTTCTAAGAATCACTTGCCATAGGCCTCAAAGTAGCACTTGTTTAGGGTGAAATCTTGGAATTCCATCGAAAATCTCTCGTGGTCGACCAACGAACCGAAACAAGAAGGGAAAGACCCGAAAGGTACATAGGAAGTTAGGGTGGATAGGTTAGATGATGGTAGGATCAATTACATTGCGCTCCCCAACCGTTAATTTATGTGTTTGGATGTGACATTAGGGACTTCCGGGCGTTGATTTCAGCGAACTCAAAACAAAGAAAAGTTTCCAATCCGACGATAGAATCGAGCTAGACTTTTTCGCGGTTGTTGAATCAAATGCCTCGCCATAGAGAACCTAAATTCGAACAAGTGGACCATTAGAGAGTTTTTCTAAGAATCACTTGCCATAGGCCTCAAAGTAGCACTTGTTTAGAGTGAAATCTTGGAATTCCATCGCAAATCTCCGTGGTCGACCAAAGAACCGAAACAAGAAGGCGAACGACACGAAAGGTACATAGGAAGTTAGGGTGGATAGGTTAGATGATGGTAGGATCAATTACATTGCGTTCCCCAACCGTTAATATATGTTTCGGATGTGACATTAGGGACAGGCCGGGCGTTGATTTCAACGCGAACTCAAAACAAAGAGAAGTTTCCAATCCGCGATAGAATCGAAGCTAGACTTTTTTTCGCGGTTGTGGAATCAAATGCCTCGCCCTAGAGAACCTAAATTTGAACAAGTGGACCATTAGAGAGTCTTTCTAAGAATCACTTGCCATAGGCCTCAAAGTAGCACTTGTTTAGAGTGAAATCTTGGAATTCCATCGAAAATCTCGTGGTCGACCTACGAACCGAAACAAGAAGGGGAACGACACGAAAGGTACATAGGAAGTTAGGGTGGATAGGTTAGATGATGGTAGGATCAATTACATTGCGTTCCCCAACCGTTAATATATGTTTCTATATGTGACATTAGGGATCTAGCGGGCGTTGATTTCAGCGCGAACTCAAAACAAAGAGAAGTTTCCAATCCGCGATATAGAATCGAGCTAGACTTTTTTCGGGTTGTGGAATCAAATGCCTCGCCCTAGAGAACCTAAATTTGAACAAGTGGACCATTAGAGAGTTTTTCTATGAATTACTTGCCATAGGCCTCAAAGTAGCACTTGTTTAGAGTGAAATCTTGGAATTCCATCGAAAATCTCTGTGGTCGACCAACGAACCGAAAACAAGAAGGGGAACGGCATGAAAGGTACATAGGAAGTTAGGGTGGATAGGTTAGATGATGGTAGGATCAATTATATTGCGTTCCCCAACCGTTAATATATGTTTCTCGGATGTGACATTAGGGACCGCCGGGGCGTTGATTTCAGCGAACTCAAAACAAAGAGAAGTTTCCAATCCGCGCGATAGAATCGAAGCTAGACTTTTTGCGGTTGTGGAATCAAATGTCTCGCCCTAGAGAGCCTAAATTCAACAAGTGGACCATTAGTGAGTTTTTCTAAGAATCACTTACCATAGGCCTCAAAGTAGCACTTGTTTAGGGTGAAATCTTGGAATTCCATCGAAAATCTCTCGTCGACCAACCAACGAACCGAAACAAGAAGGGGAACGACACGAAAGGTACATAGGAAGTTAGGGTGGATAGGTTAGATGATGGTTGGATCAATTACATTGCGTTCCCCAAACCGTTAATATATGTTTCGATGTGACATTAGGGACTGGCCGGCGTTGATTTCAACGCGTGAACTCAAAACAAAGAGAAGTTTTCAATCCGCGATAGAATCGAGCTAGACTTTTTTCGCGGTTGTGGAATCAAATGCCTCGCCCTAGAGAACCTAAATTCGAACAAGTGGACCATTAGAGAGTTTTTCTAAGAATCACTTGCCATAGGCCTCAAAGTAGCACTTGTTTAGAGTGAAATCTTGGAATTCCATCGAAAATCTCTCGTGGTCGACCAACGAACCAAAACAAGATGGGGAACGACATGAAAGGTACATAGGAAGTTAGGGTGGATAGGTTAGATGATGGTAGGATCAATTACATTGGCGTTCCCCAACCGTTAATATATGTTTATGGATGTGACATTAGGGACTGGCCGGGCGTTGATTTCAGCCACGAACTCAAAACAAAGAGAAGTTTCCAATCCGCGATAGAATCGAGCTAGACTTTTTCGCGGTTGTGGAATCAAATGCCTCGCCCTAGAGAGCCTAAATTTGAACAAGTGTACCATTAGAGAGTTTTTCTATGAATTACTTGCCATAGGCCTCAAAGTAGCACTTGTTTAAAGTGAAATCTTGGAATTCCATCGAAAATCTCTCGTGTCGACCAAAGAACCGAAACAAGAAGGGAAACGCACCGAAAGGTACATAGGAAGTTAGGGTGGATAGGTTAGATGATGGTAGGATCAATTACATTGCGTTCCCCAACCGTTAATATATGTTTCGGATGTGACATTAGGGACTCTTGGCGTTGATTTCAGCGCGAACTCAAAACAAAGAGAAGTTTCCAATCCGGCGATAGAATCGAAGCTAGACTTTTTTTAAGGTTTGGAATCAAATGTCTCGCCCTAGAGAGCCTAAATTCGAACAAGTGGACCATTAGTGAGTTTTTCTATGAATCACTTACCATAGGCCTCAAAGTAGCACTTGTTTAGAGTGAAATCTTGGAATTCCATCGAAAATCTCCGCGGTCGTCGACCAACGAACCGAAACAAGAAGGGGAACGACACGAAAGGTACATAGGAAGTTAGGGTGGATAGGTTAGATGATGGTAGGATCAATTACATTGCGCTCCCCAACCGTTATATATATTTTTCTCGATGTGACATTAGGGACAATCGGCGTTGATTTCAGCGAACTCAAAACAAAGAGAAGTTTTCAATCCGGCGATAGAATCGAGCTAGACTTTTTCGCGGTTGTGGAATCAAATGCCTCGCCCTAGAGAACCTAAATTCGAACAAGTGGACCATTAGAGAGTTTTTCTAAGAATCACTTGCCATAGGCCTCAAAGTAGCACTTGTTTAGAGTGAAATCTTGGAATTCCATCGAAAATCTCTGTGTCAACCAAAGAACCAAAACAAGAAGGGGAACGACATGAAAGGTACATAGGAAGTTAGGGTGGATAGGTTAGATGATGGTAGGATCAATTACATTGCGTTCCCCAACCGTTAATTTATGTGCCCGGATGTGACATTAGGGACTCACCGGGCGTTGATTTCAGCGCGAACTCAAAACAAAGAGAAGTTTCCAATCCGGCGATAGAATCGAGCTAGACTTTTTCATGGTTGTGGAATCAAATGCCTCGCCCTAGAGAGCCTAAATTCAAACAAGTGGACCATTAGAGAGTTTTTCTAAGAATCACTTGCCATTGGCCTCAAAGTAGCACTTGTTTAGAGTGAAATCTTGAATTCCATCGAAAATTTCTCGTGGTCGACCAAAGAACCAAAACAAGAAGGGGAACGACACGAAAAGGTACATAGGAAGTTAGGGTGGATAGGTTAGATGATGGTAGGATCAATTACATTGCGCGTTCCCAACCGTTAATATATGTTTCTCGATGTGACATTAGGGACCGGCCGGGCGTTGATTTCAGCGCGAACTCAAAACAAAGAGAAGTTTCCAATCCGCGATAGAATCGAGCTAGACTTTTTTTGCGGTTTTGGAATCAAATGTCTCGCCCTAGAGAACCTAAATTCGAACAAGTGGACCATTAGTGAGTTTTTCTATGAATCACTTACCATAGGCCTCAAAGTAGCACTTGTTTAGAGTGAAATCTTGGAATTCCATCGAAAATCTCGTGGTCGACCAAACGAACCGAAACAAGAAGGGGAAATCGACACGAAAGGTACATAGGAAGTTAGGGTGGATAGGTTAGATGATGGTAGGATCAATTACATTGCGCCCCCAACCGTTTATATATTTTTCTCGATGTGACATTAGGGACAACCGGGCGTTGATTTCAGCGCGAACTCAAAACAAAGAGAAGTTTCCAATCCGGCGATAGAATCGAGCTAGACTTTTTCGCGGTTGTGGAATCAAATGCCTCGCCCTAGAGAACCTAAATTTGAACAAGTGGACCATTAGAGAGTTTTTCTATGAATTACTTGCCATAGGCCTCAAAGTAGCACTTGTTTAAAGTGAAATCTTGGAATTCCATCGAAAATCTCTCGTGGTCGACCAACGAACCGAAAACAAGAAGGGGAACGGCACACGAAAGGTACATAGGAAGTTAGGGTGGATAGGTTAGATGATGGTAGGATCAATTACATTGCGCTCCCCAACCGTTAATATATGTTTCGATGTGACATTAGGGACCGCCGGCGTTGATTTCAGCGCGAACTCAAAACAAAGAGAAGTTTCCAATCCGCGATAGAATCGAGCTAGACTTTTTCGGTTTTGGAATCAAATGCCTCGCCCTAGAGAACCTAAATTCGAACAAGTGGACCATTAGAGAGTTTTTCTAAGAATCACTTACCATAGGCCTCAAAGTAGCACTTGTTTAGAGTGAAATCTTGGAATTCCATCGAAAATCTCTCGTGGTCGACCAACGAACCGAAAACAAGAAGGGGAACGACACGAAAGGTACATAGGAAGTTAGGGTGGATAGGTTAGATGATGGTAGGATCAATTACATTGCGCTTCCCCAACCGTTTATATATTTTTTTCGATGTGACATTAGGGACAACCGGCGTTGATTTCAGCGAACTCAAAACAAAGAGAAGTTTTCAATCCGCGATAGAATCGAAGCTAGACTTTTTCGCGGTTGTGGAATCAAATGCCTCGCCCTAGAGAACCTAAATTCGAACAAGTGGACCATTAGAGAGTTTTTCTAAGAATCACTTGCCATAGGCCTCAAAGTAGCACTTGTTTAGAGTGAAATCTTGGAATTCCATCAAAAATCTCTGTCAACCAACGAACCAAAACAAGAAGGGGAACGACATGAAAAGGTACATAGGAAGTTAGGGTGGATAGGTTAGATGATGGTAGGATCAATTACATTGCGCTCCCCAACCGTTAATTTATGTTTTCGATGTGACATTAGGGACCGGCCGGCGTTGATTTCAAATAATTAACTCAAAACAAAGAGAAGTTTCCAATCCGCGATAGAATCGAAGCTAGACTTTTTCATGGTTGTGGAATCAAATGCCTCGCCCTAGAGAGCCTAAATTCAAAACAAGTGGACCATTAGAGAGTTTTTCTAAGAATCACTTGCCATTGGCCTCAAAGTAGCACTTGTTTAGAGGAAATCTTGAATTCCATCGAAAATTTCGTGGTCGACCAATAGAACCCAAAACAAGAAGGCGAACGACACGAAAGGTACATAGGAAGTTAGGGTGGATAGGTTAGATGATGGTAGGATCAATTACATTGCGCTTCCCCAACCGTTAATATATGTTTCGATGTGACATTAGGGACTGCCGGCGTTGATTTCAGCAACGTGAACTCAAAACAAAGAGAAGTTTCCCATCCGGCGCGATAGAATCGAGCTAGACTTTTTTCGCGGTTGTGGAATCAAATGCCTCGCCCTAGAGAACCTAAATTTGAACAAGTGGACCATTAGAGAGTTTTTCTAAGAATCACTTGCCATAGGCCTCAAAGTAGCACTTGTTTAGAGTGAAATCTTGGAATTCCATCGAAAATCTCTCGTGTCGACCAACGAACCGAAACAAGAAGGGGAACGAAGACGAAAGGTACATAGGAAGTTAGGGTGGATAGGTTAGATGATGGTAGGATCAATTACATTGCGCTTCCCCAAACGTTAATATATGTTTCTAGATGTGACATTAGGGATCACCGGGCGTTGATTTCAGCGCGAACTCAAAACAAAGAGAAGTTTCCAATCCGGCGATAGAATCGAAGCTAGACTTTTTCGCAGTTGTGGAATCAAATGCCTAACCCTAGAGAACCTAAATTTGAACAAGTGGACCATTAGAGAGTTTTTCTATGAATCACTTGCCATAGGCCTCAAAGTAGCACTTGTTTAGAGTGAAATCTTGAATTCCATCGAAAATCTCTCGTGTCGACCAAAAAGAACCGAAAACAAGAAGGGGAACGGACGAAAGGTACATAGGAAGTTAGGGTGAATAGGTTAGATGATGGTAGGATCAATTACATTGCGCTCCCCAACCGCTAATATATGTTTCGATGTGACATTAGGGACCGGCCGGGTGTTGATTTCAAATAACTCAAAACAAAGAGAAGTTTCCAATCCGCGATAGAATCGAAGCTAGACTTTTTCGCGGTTGTGGAATCAAATGCCTCGCCCTAGAGAACCTAAATTCAACAAGTGGACCATTAGAGAGTTTTTCTAAGAATCACTTGCCATAGGCCTCAAAGTAGCACTTGTTTAGAGTGAAATCTTGAATTCCATCGAAAATCTCTCGTGTCGACCAACGAACCGAAAACAAGAAGGGGAACGACACGAAAAGGTACATAGGAAGTTAGGGTGGATAGGTTAGATGATGGTAGGATCAATTACATTGCGCTCCCCAACCGTTAATATATTTTTCTCGATGTGACATTAGGACAATGCGGGCGTTGATTTCAGCGAACTCAAAACAAAGAGAAGTTTCCAATCCGGGCGATAGAATCGAGCTAGACTTTTTCGCGGGTTGTGGAATCAAATGCCTCGCCCTAGAGAACCTAAATTTGAACAAGTGGACCATTAGAGAGTTTTTCTAAGAATCACTTGCCATAGGCCTCAAAGTAGCACTTGTTTAGAGTGAAATCTTGAATTCCATCGAAAATCTCTCGCGGTCGTCGACCAACGAACCGAAACAAGAAGGGGAACGACATGAAAGGTACATAGGAAGTTAGGGTGGATAGGTTAGATGATGGTAGGATCAATTACATTGCGCTCCCCAACCGTTAATATATGTTTCCGGATGTGACATTAGGGACCGGCCGGGCGTTGATTTCAGCCACAACTCAAAACAAAGAGAAGTTTCCAATCCGACGATAGAATCGAGGTAGACTTTTTCGTGGTTGTGGAATCAAATGCCTCGCCCTAGAGAACCTAAATTCAACAAGTGGACCATTAGAGAGTTTTTCTAAGAATCACTTGCCATAGGCCTCAAAGTAGCACTTGTTTAGAGTGAAATCTTGAAATTCCATCGAAAATCTCTCGTGGTCGACCAAAGAACCAAAACAAGAAGGGGAACGACACGAAAGGTACATAGGAAGTTAGGGTGGATAGGTTAGATGATGGTAGGATCAATTACATTGCGCTCCCCAACCGTTAATATATGTTTATGGATGTGACATTAGGGACCGGCCGGGCGTTGATTTCAGCGCGAACTCAAAACAAAGAGAAGTTTCCAATCCGCGATAGAATCGAAGCTAGACTTTTTCGGTTGTGGAATCAAATGCCTCACCCTAGAGAACCTAAATTTGAACAAGTGGACCATTAGAGAGTTTTTCTAAGAATCACTTGCCATAGGCCTCAAAGTAGCACTTGTTTAGAGTGAAATCTTGAATTCCATCGAAAAATCTCTGTGGTCGACCAACGAACCGAAACAAGAAGGGGAACGACACCGAAAGGTACATAGGAAGTTAGGGTGGATAGGTTAGATGATGGTAGGATCAATTACATTGCGTTCCCCAACCGTTAATATATGTTTCTGGATGTGACATTAGGGACCGCCGGGCGTTGATTTCAGCGCGAACTCAAAACAAAGAGAAGTTTCCAATCCGGCGATAGAATCGAACTAGACTTTTTGCGGTTGTGGAATCAAATGCCTCGCCCTAGAGAACCTAAATTTGAACAAGTGGACCATTAGAGAGTTTTTCTAAGAATCACTTGCCATAGGCCTCAAAGTAGCACTTGTTTAGAGTGAAATCTTGGAATTCCATCGAAAATCTCTCGCGGTCGACCTAAATCTAACCGAAAACAAGAAGGGAAACGACACGAAAGGTACATAGGAAGTTAGGGTGGATAGGTTAGATGATGGTAGGATCAATTACATTGCGCTCCCCAACCGCTTAATATATGTTTTTGGATGTGACATTAGGGACCGGCCGGCGTTGATTTCAGCGCGAACTCAAAACAAAGAGAAAGTTTCCAATCCGCGATAGAATCGAAGCTAGACTTTTTCGGTTGTGGAATCAAATGCCTAACCCTAGAGAACCTAAATTTGAACAAGTGGACCATTAGAGAGTTTTTCTAAGAATCACTTGCCATAGGCCTCAAAGTAGCACTTGTTTAGAGTGAAATCTTGAATTCCATCGAAAAATCTCTATGTCGACCAAATCGAACCGAAAACAAGAAGGGGAACGACATGAAAGGTACATAGGAAGTTAGGGTGGATAGGTTAGATGATGGTAGGATCAATTACATTGCGTTCCCCAACCGTTAATATATGTTTCTCGATGTGACATTAGGGATCGCCGGGCGTTGATTTCAGCGCGAACTCAAAACAAAGAGAAGTTTCAAATCCGCGATAGAATCGAGGCTAGACTTTTTCGTGGTTGTGGAATCAAATGCCTCGCCCTAGAGAACCTAAATTTGAACAAGTGGACCATTAGAGAGTTTTTCTAAGAATCACTTGCCATAGGCCTCAAAGTAGCACTTGTTTAGAGTGAAATCTTGGAATTCCATCGAAAATCTCTCGTGGTCGACCAAACAACCGAAACAAGAAGGGGAAACGACACGAAAAGGTACATAGGAAGTTAGGGTGGATAGGTTAGATGATGGTAGGATCAATTACATTGCGCTCCCCAACCGTTAATATATGTTTCGGATGTGACATTAGGGACCGGCCGGGCGTTGATTTCAGCGAAAACTCAAAACAAAGAGAAGTTTCCAATCCGCGATAGAATCGAACTAGACTTTTTGGCGGTTGTGGAATCAAATGCCTCGCCCTAGAGAACCTAAATTTGAACAAGTGGACCATTAGAGAGTTTTTCTAAGAATCACTTGCCATAGGCCTCAAAGTAGCACTTGTTTAGAGTGAAATCTTGGAATTCCATCGAAAATCTCTCGTGGTCGACCAAAGAAACCTAAACAAGAAGGGGAACCACACCTAAAGGTACATAGGAAGTTAGGGTGGATAGGTTAGATGATGGTAGGATCAATTACATTGCGCTCCCCAACCGCTAATATATGTTTCTCGATGTGACATTAGGGACTACCGGGCGTTGATTTCAAATACGAACTCAAAACAAAGAGAAGTTTCCAATCCGACGATAGAATCGAGCTAGACTTTTTCGTGGGTTGTGGAATCAAATGCCTCGCCCTAGAGAACCTAAATTTGAACAAGTGGACCATTAGAGAGTTTTTCTAAGAATCACTTGCCATAGGCCTCAAAGTAGCACTTGTTTAGAGTGAAATCTTGAATTCCATCGAAAATCTCTATGGTCGACCAAAGAACCAAAACAAGAAGGGGAAATCCACACGAAAGGTACATAGGAAGTTAGGTGGATAGGTTAGATGATGGTAGGATCAATTACATTGCGCTCCCCAACCGCTAATATATGTTTATGGATGTGACATTAGGGACCGCCGGGCGTTGATTTCAGCGCGAACTCAAAACAAAGAGAAGTTTCCAATCCGTGATAGAATCGAAGCTAGACTTTTTTTTCGCGGTTGTGGAATCAAATGCCTCAACCCTAGAGAACCTAAATTTGAACAAGTGGACCATTAGAGAGTTTTTCTAAGAATCACTTGCCATAGGCCTCAAAGTAGCACTTGTTTAGAGTGAAATCTTGAATTCCATCGAAAAATCTCTCGTGGTCGACCAAAGAACCCGAAACAAGAAGGGGAACGACACGAAAGGTACATAGGAAGTTAGGGTGGATAGGTTAGATGATGGTAGGATCAATTACATTGCGCTTCCCCAACCGCTAATATATGTTTCGATGTGACATTAGGGACTCGCCGGGCGCTTGATTTCAGCCAACTCAAAACAAAGAGAAGTTTCCAATCCGCGATAGAATCGAAGCTAGACTTTTTCGCGGTTGTTGAATCAAATGCCTCGCCCTAGAGAACCTAAATTTGAAACAAGTGGACCATTAGAGAGTTTTTCTAAGAATCACTTGCCATAGGCCTCAAAGTAGCACTTGTTTAGAGGAAATCTTGAATTCCATCGAAAAATCTCTCGTGTCGACCAAAGAAACCAAAACAAGAAGGGGAACGACACGAAAAGGTACATAGGAAGTTAGGGTGGATAGGTTAGATGATGGTAGGATCAATTACATTGCGTTCCCCAACCGTTAATATATGTTTCTCGATGTGACATTAGGGACTGGCTGGCGTTGATTTCAAATAACTCAAAACAAAGAGAAGTTTCCAATCCGGCGATAGAATCGAAGCTAGACTTTTTTTTGGTTGTGGAATCAAATGCCTCGCCCTAGAGAACCTAAATTTGAACAAGTGGACCATTAGAGAGTTTTTCTAAGAATCACTTGCCATAGGCCTCAAAGTAGCACTTGTTTAGAGGAAATCTTGAATTCCATCGAAAATCTCTCGTGTCGACCAAACAACCGAAACAAGAAGGGGAACGACCACACCTAAAGGTACATAGGAAGTTAGGGTGGATAGGTTAGATGATGGTAGGATCAATTACATTGCGCTCCCCAACCGCTAATATATATGTTTCTCGATGTGACATTAGGGACACCGGGCGTTGATTTCAAATAAACTCAAAACAAAGAGAAGTTTTCAATCCGCCATAGAATCGAAGCTAGACTTTTTCGTGTTGTGTGAATCAAATGCCTCGCCCTAGAGAACCTAAATTTGAACAAGTGGACCATTAGAGAGTTTTTCTAAGAATCACTTGCCATAGGCCTCAAAGTAGCACTTGTTTAGAGTGAAATCTTGGAATTCCATCGAAAATCTCTATGTCGACCTAAAGAACCGAAACAAGAAGGGAACGGCACGAAAGGTACATAGGAAGTTAGGTGGATAGGTTAGATGATGGTAGGATCAATTACATTGCGCTCCCCAACCGTTAATATATGTTTCGATGTGACATTAGGGACTGCCGGCGTTGATTTCAAATAAAACTCAAAACAAAGAGAAGTTTCCAATCCGGCGATAGAATCGAGCTAGACTTTTTCGCGGTTGTGGAATCAAATGCCTCGCCTAGAGAGAACCTAAATTTGAACAAGTGGACCATTAGAGAGTTTTTCTAAGAATCACTTGCCATAGGCCTCAAAGTAGCACTTGTTTAGAGGAAATCTTGAATTCCATCGAAAAATCTCTATGTCGACCAACGAACCGAAACAAGAAGGGGAACGACATGAAAGGTACATAGGAAGTTAGGGGTGGATAGGTTAGATGATGGTAGGATCAATTACATTGCGCTCCCCAACCGTTAATATATGTTTCGATGTGACATTAGGGACAAATGGGCGTTGATTTCAACGCGAACTCAAAACAAAGAGAAGTTTTCAATCCGCGATAGAATCGAGCTAGACTTTTTCGCGGTTGTTGAATCAAATGCCTCGCCCTAGAGAACCTAAATTCGAACAAGTGGACCATTAGAGAGTTTTTCTAAGAATCACTTGCCATAGGCCTCAAAGTAGCACTTGTTTAGAGTGAAATCTTGGAATTCCATCGAAAATCTCTCGTGGTCGCACCAAATCCAAACGAAACAAGAAGGGGAACGATACCTAAAGGTACATAGGAAGTTAGGGAGGATAGGTTAGATGATGGTAGGATCAATTACATTGCGCTCCCCAACCGTTAATATATGTTTCTCGATGTGACATTAGGGATCGCCGGCGTTGATTTCAGCGAACTCAAAACAAAGAGAAGTTTCCAATCCGCGATAGAATCGAGCTAGACTTTTTTGCGGTTGTGGAATCAAATGCCTCGCCCTAGAGAACCTAAATTTGAACAAGTGGACCATTAGAGAGTTTTTCTAAGAATCACTTGCCATAGGCCTCAAAGTAGCACTTGTTTAGAGGAAATCTTGGAATTCCATCGAAAAATCTCTCGTGGTCGACCAAAGAACCGAAACAAGAAGGGGAACGGCACGAAAGGTACATAGGAAGTTAGGGTGGATAGGTTAGATGATGTTAGGATCAATTACATTGCGCTCCCCAACCGTTAATATATGTTTCGATGTGACATTAGGGACTGGCCATGTTGATTTCAGCAAGAAACTCAAAAACAAAGAGAAGTTTCCAATCCGGGCGATAGAATCGAAGCTAGACTTTTTTACGGTTGTGGAATCAAATGCCTAACCCTAGAGAACCTAAATTTGAACAAGTGGACCATTAGAGAGTTTTTCTATGAATCACTTGCCATAGGCCCCAAAGTAGCACTTGTTTAGAGTGAAATCTTGGAATTCCATCGAAAATCTCTATGTCGACCAACGAACCGAAACAAGAAGGGGGAACGGCATGAAAAGGTACATAGGAAGTTAGGTGGATAGGTTAGATGATGTTAGGATCAATTACATTGCGCTCCCCAACCGTTAATATATTTTTCTCGATGTGACATTAGGGGAATGCCGGTGTTGATTTCAACAAAACTCAAAACAAAGAGAAGTTTCCAATCCGCGATAGAATCGAAGCTAGAGTTTTTCGCGGTTGTGGAATCAAATGCCTAACCCTAGAGAACCTAAATTCAACAAGTGGACCATTTGAGAGTTTTTTCTAAGAATCACTTGCCATAGGCCTCAAAGTAGCACTTGTTTAGAGGAAATCTTGAATTC
>JADLZK010003208.1:0-12147 GCA_015847255.1 Hyparrhenia diplandra | reverse complement strand
CATCGCCCATCTTCATGATCATCATGCTCCACGCCATCCATGCAGTCCTATCTCTTAAGTCACACTTAGAGCAAAGGATTAGCATAACAAGTATGTCATCAATTTTCAAAACCAAACATGAGATTTCAACTGCGCCGTCCCCAACCCCGGCCTCGTGGCGACGGCAATCTTCTTCCTCGTGCTTGCCTCTACACCTGAGCACACCTGTCCCCAGCGCCCGTGTCTCCACCGTCCCCTCGGCCTATGTCGTTAGCGCAAAGAAGTCTCCTCGGTTCGGGTGATTCCACCACCACGCAAGGTCTTCGCCTCGGCCGACCAACCCCCGATGCGCTTCGCGCAGATCGCAGAGCTGGAGCTTATGCAGGTCGGCTCCGGCCAAGCCAAGAAATAGCTACTCCCATCGTCTCAAAAAGAATGTAAATCTCGCTTTTCAAGGAGTCAAACAATTTCAGATTTGATCAAATTTATACAAAATAGTAGTAATATTTGTGTCATAATATAAGTATCTTTAGATTAATCATGTAATATATTTCTATACTACATCTACTCGGAGATACAAATTGTTGGGGGGAAGCTGCACCACGCCACCCCATACTCTCGACCCTAAAGAAAGCGCGAACCAAAACCAAGACGGGGAGATAACTTGGTGGCCCCGCGCTCGCCCGGGGCGGCCGAACGCGGCGAAGTTTCGGGTCCCAAGGGACCTCGTGGACATGGGACCATGGCGGAGAGAAGGCCGAAAAGTCGAGCCTCGAGGTTTAGTCCAACCAAAGGACGAAAAGTCGAGGTTTAGTCCAACCGAAGGACGAAAAGTCGAGGTTTAGTCCACCCAGGACGAAAGCCGGGCCGAGTAAGGGAAAGCCCGAGCCTCGGGGCCGAGGCCGAGTAAGGAAAAGCCCGAGCCTCGAGGTTTAGTCCAACCAGGGGGACTAAAGTCGAGGTTTAGTCCACCCGTGGGACGAAAAGCCGAGGCCGAGTAAGGAAAAGCCCGAGCCTCGAGGTTTAGTCCAACCAAAGGATCTAAAGTCGAGGTTTAGTCCACCCAGGGACGGGGGCCGAGGCTAAGTAAGGAAAAGCCCGAGCCTCGAGGTTTAGTCCAACCAGGGGGACGAAAGTTGAGGTTTAGTCCACCCAGGACGAAAAGCCGAGGCCGAGTAAGGAAAAGCCCGAGCCTCGAGGTTTAGTCCAACCAAGGATGAAAGTCGAGGTTTGGTCCACCCAGTGGGACGAAAAGCCGAGGCCGAGTAAGGAAAAGCCCGAGCCTCGAGGTTTAGTCCAACCAGGGGGACGAAAGTCGAGGTTTAGTCCAACCAAAGGACTAAAGTCGAGGATGAGTAAGGGAAAGCCCGAGCCTCGAGGTTTAGTCCACCCTGAGGGACGAAAAGTCGAGGCTGAGGGGAAAAGCCCGAGCCTCGAGGTTTAGTCCGCCTAGGGACGAAAGTCGAGGGGTGAGCAAGGGAAAGCCCGAGCCTCGAGGTTTAGTCCGCCCAGAAAAGAAAGCTCGAGGCCCGGGCCATGGCTTGGCCGCCCAGCGCGAGTGGAGCTTTGGCCCTAGCTCGAACTAAAGCCTTTGTAGCGTGACCCAATGAGATTCACCGGCCGCGCTTGTCTTTTATCCCGCAGGTGTTCGTGATCCAGCGACGAATGGACCCGGCAGAGGTTGGTAGGATCACAAGGCGAGAAAGGACCGCTCTACCCCTGGCCACCAGCGAGGAGCTCAAGGAATCCGGGGGTAGGTAGAGGGGCAAAAGAGGAATTGTAAGAGTCTACGGACTATAAATAGACCCCGTGGGGCATTGTAAAGACCAGAATGAAATCAATACAAAGGGTGCTTTGGTTTCGTATCCACTTTCGTGTGTTGTCTTTAGTTTTGTTCAGTGTTTCGTCCTACCGGGGGTGGCTCGCAGGCCACACCAGCATTGGCGCCCACCGTGGTTGTGCGGGCAACCCATGGCTCTCCGTGGCGTGGGAGACCTAAGGCCGCGGCTGCGGCGGCAACGGCCGGATCCCCTCCGGTGGATCCCCCATCGGACCCTCCGGCCGAGGTCGTTACTCCGGCAGGGCAAGGCCAAGACGCAGCAGAGGATGCTGCCACGGACCAGGGGCCTTGACCGGCCAGGCATGAGGGGGACCGAAGGCCGAATGCTCAGAAAGAGAGAAAGTGTTTGCCATCCGGGAGCGAAGGATTCCTGGAGTTCTTTTCGTTCTAGTCTGAAGACTATTTGGCAGCAAAGTGCAAGCTCAGCCACCCCAAGTAGCAGAAGCGAATAAGTCGACCCAACACTTTCCCGGTCGGCCGAAGAGAAATAAAGGATTCCTGCATTTCGGCAGCAACATCTCGGCAAACCAACTGCGCGAGCATCAAAAATAGTATTCGGCGGATGAGTTCACCAGCTCACAGCCCCACACTTCGCTATTTTTTAGACCGAGTTCGATGTTTTTTTTTTATTTCGGACTCCTTTTGCATGTGATGCAAATTCATATTCGTGCAATTGAATGGCATGCAGGCTTGCAGCCACAAGCTACTTCTCTTGACGCAAGGCAATATCTTCGAAACACGCACAAACGTTTCGCAAGCCGCCCATGGCGTAGGCTGAGCGAAAGGACAAAACAGGAATCGAAGTCGCGGCTCTTCGACAAGCATGAACCGAAGGGAAAACTCTATCAAGATAAGTTCGCTTCTTCTATTCGTTATCTACTTCCGAATACCACTATGGGCTAAAATATTTATTCGGCTTGGGAATATTTATCAACTTGAGCCGTCGTCTGGTTTACCGAAAGTAGATGACTTCGGCATCATGCAGTGCGTGCGTATAAGACTGAGTTTTACTTCCCGTTGTTTTTCATTCCCCGCGTGTGCATGCAAGAGAGCATACGTGCATTTAAGACCGAATTTAGGCATTTTAAAAACCGAATTCTATGCATGCACGCATGGACGGCACGGAGTGTTTACCGAAATAGACATTTCGGCATCTTGTGATTTACAGAAAGTAGATGATTTTGGCATCGGGCTCCGTCCCTTCCCCTTGTCTACCAAGTGCAAGACCTTCGGTGTTGTGATGACCACAGGCGAATAAGACCGAATACAGGGGCTGATACTGAAAGTAGTGGCTCACCGTGTTTGGCTCAGATTTTTCACGAGCAAACACAAAAATCTGAGCGAAAGAATTAGACAACAATATGAGGCTATAGAGAAGATTTCAAGCCGAAGGACCATCTCGATCCAGGTAAAATGATTTCGCATCCTAGAGTTGCGAAGTTGAATTTCCTTCGGCTGTCACCTTGGCGTTAGCGGCAAGCAACGAAAAGCCAGCCAATCAGTCAATCGGTGTGAAAGTAAATAAAATAAAGTAAACTAACACCCTTTTCACAAGCACAAAGCGAAGGGTGTCCCTTCGATCTCCTTGTTTACAAAGCCAAACTTGCACATTTTCATCAGTGTACCTAGCGAGGTTTCCGGCCTGAATTTATATCCGTATAACCGAATGGCACGTAGCTGCTAGACGAAGGGTCCAGACTCCAGTGATCCTCTTTCTTAATTGCAACTGTATATATATGTATATTTGTTTAGACTCTGCATCATGTATTTTTCTGTCGCCAAGTGTGTATGAACTATAATCCATAGTAAATAGCATGGTCCATAAATAGCATTTTTCAACTTTGCACGGAAAGGACAAAGCAGTAGCACCTGATCGCATGTGCATGCAAAGATTTCCCTGGCTTTTTCCAAGTAAAAAGTCAAGCATAATTTCGTTCCAAATGTGACCCATATTTTTCGCTCATGCATTTTCTTTGTTGTCCTATAAATAGTTTTTCTAATCATCATGCGACGAAAGGATGAAAAAGCTAGTCTTCAACCGAAAACAGTGCATTTCGGTAAGCACCAACCGAAAGGACTACATTTCGGTTCATAGCTCGCTACCGCGCCTAAGCTCTACCAGCATGCACCCTGTCCGAAAGGAGCCCTGTGTGTTGGCATTCGTTCGTGCTCGCCAGCCGGTAGGAGAGCTCGCCACCACAACATTGGCAAAGCCGGTAAGAAAACAGCACGGGACTTTCCGCCCTGCCGCGTGGCATGCGTTTTGCCGTGGGGTTTCTTCAAGTCCGTCTACACGAGAAGCGATTAGAACCGAATGCATATTTGCCAAGCCGAAGGCATTTTCATCTTAGGACCTCTTCAAGCCCACTTACTCGTGGTAAAGCCGAGGATTCTTTCGCGCGCTGATCTGGCTAGCAAGCAGCCGCAGTACCGAGAGCACAAAGCTTTAACCGAATAAGCGACATTTCACATGTTCAGAACAGCTCTGCTTTCGGCGAACGTGTATCATCTACATTACTTTTTTCGCTCCTAGATCGCAGCAATTTTTATTTTCTATTCTTTTTGTCAAAATACTAATCTTGAGTAACTTTGGCTAACATGGCTTTTGTGTTCGGCATATAAGCACCACGTGTCCCCTGTTAACATGCAGATAGACATGGCGAATGCAGCCGAGTGCTCCAACGAGTGGTCTCCCTGGCAACCGAAGCCATGCAGCGAAAGCTAACCAGTAACTCCAGAGAAACGCCATCCACGGGTTTCCAGCAATTAGCGAGGCAACCAAGAGCCAAGCAACGCTCATCAGTTCGCTAGCACTATTAGCGACGGCTGACGAGACGGTGGATGCCGAAACACCATTCGGATGCCCGGCACCTTTCGGAGCATACGCACACGCACCATATATATTTGAGTTACAAGCACATATATATTTTTTTTGGGCTAACCGATAGACTACAGAACGTTTGGCTTTCAGCACCTTTCGGAGAGAGGCTAACGCGAATAGCTAGCCTACCCCAGGTTCGGCTGCATGCTCGCTTGGTGTCGCGGAAGCAAGATCCCGAACGAGCACCGCAACCATTCATTAGAGCCGATAGCCAAGGCTTTCGGCCATGCAACCGAAGACCTCGGCATTCGGCATCAGGGGCGCAACCTCTCGACTCCTCGAATCATGGTCGCGACGTCGGGCGAACCCTAACCAAATGACATCCATTCCGCACAGAGCCTTTGACCCCTAGTTAAGATAGCCTCCAAATAGTTGTTGCCCTTTGAGCCAACGAAGGTCAGCCACCAAAAATAGCTGAATCCTTGTATGGCTGCCCAACACTTTCCCAGGTTAGCTCATCCTTGCATACTACAAGGAGAACATGGAAAATGTTACTTCGGTGCAGCATGCACCTTTTTAATTATCGGAGCAACGTGCATTTTACTTACTTTAGCATAGATATCTATAAATAGCACTATCTAATCAACTTGTGGAAAGATCTTTTATACAGGCCAGTGCACAGCCACTACTTCGCACATGCAGAGCCGAAAGTTCGAACACGCAGATGCTGAAACCGCCAACTATGCGTCCTCACGGCCGAAAGCCCGAGCATTCGGCCGCCCTGCCGCCCTGCCGCCCTGCCGAATGCAATCAGCTTCGGTAGCCGAGACACTTGGCATCGCCTGTCTGCCCGAGCGTGCTTATACGAAACAGCAGCTTCCGGTCTCCTTGCCGAATCGATACCGGTTTCGCTGCTTATCGTCAACCACGCCACCACGTTTCTTCTCTCCTTTCATGGCGGGGAGAGAAGACCGAAGGTGTCTCACACACTCGAAAGAGAAGAAATCTTCTTCACTCATCAGCCGAAGCAGAGCTATTCGGTCAGCACACAACACCATTGCCGAGAGAAATAGCACAGAATGGTCCTAGCTTTCGGCAAGGAAGATTTAATTGATTTCGGTGTTTGTGCAATAGCAAGACCAACACCTCTGACACACCATGCTTCGAATTACTTTTCGGCATACCCGTCACGTTACCTTTATGCATGTTCCTTCATTATATATATTTCGGTGCCGCTTTTCTCACTTTAATCGCATAGGCCAGTGCATGTTTACAGGTTTTAAACACAGGACGTACTTCGAAAGAGAGCAAAGAGAAAAAGCAAGCTATGTACTCGGTTTCTGCGAAACAGCTCCCGCACAACACTTTGGACGTGTACAGCTCATGCAGAACTGAAGTGGCAGTACAGGAGCTAAAGCTCTAACGAAGACCGGAAATATGATGAAAGACCAAGCTTTATAAGCGATCACAAGGCCAATTCGTCAGCCGCCGGCCACCAAGCAGCCACAGCAGCAACATCGCTAAAATTCCAGCCGAATAAGCGACATTTCGCATGAAACTTCTCCACTTTCGACGCGGATATGTTTCATCTACGTTACAATTTCGTTACTAGATCGCATGAGATTTATTTTCTATCCTTTTCATCACATTAATGATTTGGAGTAGCTCACTTTGACTGACTTGTTTTTTCATTTCGATTATTGGAAATGATAGGTTCAATAAGGGACCGGTGCTGACAACCGAAGCCATGCAGCGAAAGCAAACCATTCGTGAAGGATTCCTCGCCAAGCCAAGTAAATAACACAAATCGGAAAGCACCACGTTATTCGCGGCTTAAGATAAGTATCAAGTACCCATAAGCAATAAAAGATCACTAGCCCAAAGTTACAGCAGCTCTCGTTGTCTTCGTGGCAAAAGAATTCGACACCCAGCAGAGCCACGCAGCCTTGTGTCTCTAGCCAACCGCCGGAGCATTATATTTCGGAAGTTTTCATGCATTTCCATATAGGCGAGTGTGCATGAGGTAGGATTCATAAATAATAAGATCCATAAATAGCATTTTCCTATCTGCTTTTGCCCAAAAGGCCCAGGCAAGGTAGTGAGATAGCAAAAGAACGATGCATGGCATATTCATGGCGGCCCTCGCAGGAAGCGAAGGGGCCATTGCATGGCGAACAGGAGCGTTTTCGTCCAAGCAATAGTTAGAAGTAGCAAATACGTACTATTCGCGGTTGGAGGCGAAGAGCATATGGCCCTCAATCCCAGTCGCATGCGAACCAGACTCTGCTTTTCCGCCCTCATAGCGAATAGTTTTCGGTTGCGTTCGGCTTTCGTCGTCGGAGCCGAAAGGAGATGGTTTCGTTCCTAGGTTCGTTTCAACCCGACAGACCCTCTGGCAACTAACCCGAATGCAGCGACCTTCAGCCGACACATCCGCCATTTTCTTCAAGCCATTTGAATTGAGATACCAAATCGTGGGACCGGATGAGGGGGAGCGCCAAAGGCTTTGCGAAAGCACTGCTTTTCGGTCAGCACTGCATTTCGATGTGTACAACTGCTCTAGCATTTTTTGTTTTCAGCATGCTTTTCTTCGGCGCGAATCCCAGTCCACTAGGGTGCCGAATCCAAATCCACATTTCGGTGAGTTCATCAACCGAAAGCTCTGCATTTCGGTTCATAGGATGCATTCTCTTCTCCAATATAACCACTCTTCATTCATAACTAACCGAACCTCATGCATTCGGTTGTCTAAGCACAACCATTCTTTATGCGCTGTTTATTTTGTTTAACCAGCTAACCGAATTTCATGCATTCAGTTGTCCAAAAAAATAGCTATTCTCTATTGGTAACTACACATGCAACAATAAATACGACCATTCGTCCCAATGGTATGGGTCTTTCATCGTGGCAAGCATGGTCAAGCTCGGCTGAGGACTGAGGAGGCGCCGAAACAACCAACACTTGGAACGCGGACAATCTCCGCCCATTCTATGCCTGACGAATGCTCCCCGAGTCGGGAGTTGTAATTTTGTTTTCTATCTTCTTTATTTCGGTCTGTAATAACTAAAGAACGAAACTATAGCAGGGTCGCGCTCTTTTTTCTCACAGGGGAAGCCCTTTCGAGGGTGTGAGGTCTTTTAATGAGGCAACCTGAAAACATCCGGTCATGAACCCCTTATAAAGGCTCTTCTCCCCAAACACCAGAGCAATACCAAGAGAAATGCCGAAAACAAGAAGTGACTAAGTCACACTTGATATATTCGGCGAGCAACGTGCCCGAGAAGGTATATGCTGAAGAGATCAGCAAACAATGGCAGGGAGGCCAAAAGACCAAGGCCAGAAAGGGCCGAAAGTCTGGAGGAAGTCAAAAAGTGACAACTTCCACAATAAATAGCCAAAGCAAAAACGCTCAAGCTAACCGAGTTTGACCAAAAAGAGCCAAAGTCGGTACGTAGGCAAAGAAGCCGAACAATAAAGTCACTCGGCTACAAAAGCTCAGCCAGGACATTAAAGAAGAAATTATGGCAAAGAGCCTATCTAAGTCCAGAGAAGGACTAAAACAAGTACACGCCACCAATAAAGGGTGTACGAAAGCACATGCTTCCCGATTACAAGATCAGCTGCACAATGACTGTTCTTGGGCAATCAAAACAATAAAAGCTTGAGATCAAGCAAACGACAAGCAGGGCTACTATAAAATGACGACGAAGGGTCGCATCTTTCACAAGAGCGACCACAAGCCGTAGAGGGAAAGCCCCTCAAGCAGCCACCAAAAAGCATAGCATATGCATAAGGACCTCGGTCCGCAAGAGCTTCGCTCATTAGGGATTGAGAGGGATTAGGAAGTCGCGGGTAGCTTTCGGCCACTTAAAGAGGAGGGGTAAAGTTTGGTCTAGCCCAGGCCGCACGCATATAAGCTGCTGCTAGGAAAGAGCTAGCTGAAGGACAATTCTACCGTAGAGGTCCTCTAGAAGAACTCTCCAAGAGCTGCGTAGAAAGCGCGCATCGACCAACTCGTAACACCCATGATTACCCAAGGTGGTTTAAACTCCCGTGACTTTAGCTCAAAGCTAGTCCTAGCCACAAGTGCATCTGAAATGGGAAGCACCGAATGCTCGGTAAGGCCCCGACATCGCATTCCAACTCATGGGGCCTACCTCTACCAAGCCGACAAACGCAACACCGGCTGGCCGAGTGTACAAGAAGGCCGAAAGCAACAAAACAAGCTTCGGCATGATCAACTAGACCATGCCATGTGGCAATATCAAGCTGGCAATCAAGTGACGAATGCTCGTAACATAGGTTTCGTCTCCTAGCCTCGTATACTAGATCGCTCGGAACCCAAGAAAACCAGCGGATCCAAGATGGCCGAATGCGACGAAAGCTAGCATTCGGTCGCAAGATACGCCCGAGGCGACGACCGCTCAAGAGCCCGTGTAACATGAACGAAACATAAAAAGATCCGAACTGAATCTACCGAAAAAACCACTTTCGGCTCGTTACATACCTTTCAGTCCCCGCAAGAGGGGGAGGGGATTTCTTAACAAAAACAGTTTTTGCGAGAACCGAAACGTACTACGCCAAAAGCAAGACGCCACACAAGCACATAAATACAAGTTGGGCGAAAGACGCAAAGCGTTATATTTTCATTCAACTGAGTTCAAGATCCTTAACGCCACAAGATCGGTATCGAGGAGCCGAAAGTATCTCGGTTTCATCCTCCACCTCTACTTTCGGCTCAAGCAACAAACCACGAACTAAACCTCTCTACCTGGCAGAAGGAACAAAAGTTTTCCAAAACTCGTGCATTCTTCTACCACTACGCTCTTGGGAGCCAAAGTCGAGGGGTTGGCAGGGGCCGGAGCCGGGACATCCTTGCCCGTCTTTTGCTTCTTCTGGCCAGGAGGGGCCGAGGGAGCATTTGTGGAAGCGACAAATGCGGAGATTTAATCCCGGTCCACTTCACCCGGTGAATGTTGGACCCGGGGAGGCCGTGTCGCCCTCCTCCCTCAAGGTGTCGCGAGGGTCCTTCACGCTCTTGAGCACCATCTCTTCGAATCACTAGAAATTTCGTGAACGAATCAAAAACCAAGCAAGCTCGGATCAAGGTCAAACGAATCGAGCATCAACAGATGACGAAAGTCAAAACAAACAAATTGCCGAAAGCACAACTAATCCATGAGATAGCAAGTACCAAAGCGGAAATAATAACGCCGAAAAGTGCGTGAGCGACGAATGTAACCTTTGGCTACGCCGCCCGGGACCCTAGCCATATCCCGACCTACCTCGACATCTTTCGTCACTTTTGGGCTTCGAAGTCGACAAGTCTTCGCCTCTTGACTCGTTCAAAAGGTGCGAATCCTTAACAACAGCCCTTTCCCCTCGATAGTTGGCTTTGCTAACAGCCTTATTCGCCCTAGCTTCGGCAGGAGTAAGACGTTTCGGGTGCGTAACTCCCATAACATCAAAAGCCCGACACGCGGAATCATCACCTATGGCTTGCAGTACCAACTGATACTCTCGGTTGCCAATCGGGTCCAGGACAACATCCCTCGCATCGGTGACGAAATCCAAAAAGCCTTGTTAGAATGAAATCGAGGCGAATGCGAGCCTCAATCTGCCCTAGTCTCGTAGTAAAAATGTTGCTACCGGGGCAAGACGAATGCTACCCTTGGGAATGAAGGTGTAAGCACCGAACTGAACAACGCAGTGCTCACCGGTCTTTTCGTTCCGAATCTTACGCGGCTTTTTATGGCACCCATAAAATTGCACGAAAAGTATCAAATACGTAGAGGGGCTCCTATCATCTTCATCGCCCGCACAAAAGCCCCAAGTCGGGTAATAGAATTCGAGTCAAATAATGAAACTGGAGTCTAAAACGATCCAATACTCCGGCCGATGAAAGCATCTTCACATGCCAGCCGAAACCCAGCTCTGAAAAAATCTCTGAACATAAGGGCTTCGTCAGGTCTTGGATTCGGGTACCTCTCACCAGCCGGTGCCCGACAAAAATTACGAGTCCTCCGATCCATGTATCCCTTTCGTACATACTCATTCAAGCCATCCTCCGTAACACGTGAAGTACCGACCCGAAAAGCCCTCACGACGGGCGCGAGGGCCCCTGGATTCTCCCCCGTAACCTCCTGTAGCAAAGTTGCCATCTTCCGAACAATCGATGGCACGAAGACCCCTCAAAGATCATCCGCTGCGCTGAAAGTAATCGGTGCCTGTTACTCCAGTTTGGGAGGGCTAAAGAGTTTGTAAGAGGGGAGGAGAGAAGGGGGAGGGCGTAACCCGTCACTATCCATCTCAGCCATTTCGTCACTTTGATTTCGGTCGCCACCTTTCGGTGGTGACATTCGTCAGTCCGAGATGGGTGTGACTTCGTCAGCCATGTTTGGTTGTGACTTCATTAGTCACATTCGGCTGGGACTCCCTTAGCTGCTTTCGGTCGTGACTTCGTCAGTCACATTCGTCGCCGAAACATTCGTCAAGTTAAATTCGGCTGAACTTCGTCACCGCTTTTAGGTCGGACTTTTGTCGGGCACATTCGCCGCTGAGACATTTGTCGCTACATTCGCCGTCGTGACATTCATTGGTCACATTCGCCGCTGAGACATTGGTCGATCCTCATCCATTTCACCCGCCACTTGGGGCTGTTCGAGACCACCTGATTCGGTTTTTTCATCACTGTCGCTTGAATACAAGTGAGGGTGAACACTCAAGAGAGGGCGCTGCTCAACCGCACCGCTTGTAGACTTATCGGACGAACTGCTTAAAGACGATCCAGAACCATTGGTCGAAGAGCCGGACCCTAAAGCAATCGGATCCGACATTATACCGAATCAACGAAACCTAAGGTACAGTAAGTAAAGAACGAAGGGAACCAAAAAAAAAATGGGCGCCCAACAAAACCAAATGAAAAAATAACTAAGAAGAGAAATCCTTACCTGAAGACCGAAGCCCGGTCCCGAATCCCTCCAAAGGCCGAAAGCTTCAAAGAACTGAAAGCTGAAAGCCCGTATGTAAGAGGCATTCGCCCCGTGCTCGCGAGGGGGTTTTCTTAAGGGGCCAAATGGTCGCAGCCAAAGGACAGGCCGAAACCTCCCCCGCCCTTGGCCTCGAGGGGCTACTGTTGGGGGGAAGCCGCACCACCACCCCATACTCTCGCCCTAAAGAAAGCGCCAGCGAGACCAAGACGGGAGATAACTTGGGTGGCCCCGCGTTCGGCCCGGGCGGCGAAACGCGTTTTCGGGTCCCAAGGGACCTCGTGGACATGGGGCCGCTGGGGCGGAGAAGGCCCAAAGTCGAGCCTCGAGGTTTAGTCCAACCAGTGACCTTAGATTACTATACTGAATGAATATTCCCTACCTTCAGGAAAAAGGTTTATCTGCTGCGGTCCCGATCAGACCGTACCTTCTAGAAGCAAACACGATCTAACCTTCGCTAGAGCGTTTGCAGCATGTTCTGCGCCGTACCTTCTAGAAACGAAATGTCTGGCGGCCCA
>JADLZK010003207.1:0-63799 GCA_015847255.1 Hyparrhenia diplandra | reverse complement strand
CTCTTGCTTAACAGAGTGAACAGACAGATTGGTGCTGTTGAATGTATTATGGCAAGTGGGTCCGCCCACCATGCCTATATATATGTATTGCCGATTATACACTGCACGCATTGAGTATTCCCTTAATCATAATTTATCATGGTATCACAGATCTGGGCGAGCCGAATTACGCTTCCGCTTAAACCCTAGCCGCCGGGGCTCCGATTCTGCCGCCCCGCAGACGCCGCCGCCAGTGCCGGGCCCACTCGCCGCCACCTCCCCTACCCGCGCCCACGCTACCTCCCGAGCGCTCGCGGCTCGTCCGACGCCGCCGGGTTCTCACATCCGACGCCGCCGTTATCAACGGCCGTTGCCCGCCCTTCCCATGGCGGAGATCGGCCGAAGGCCGCCGTGTCAGCGAAGAGGAGCGACCACCAAGTAGGTGACGCCCGCCGCCGCCAGCGGAGCCGATCGCCGCTTCTCGGGCGAAGTACGGGGCGAAACACGCCACCCGTCCACAACGCCGCCATCGCCGTCCTCAACATCAAGGTTTTCGCCCCTTGGTCCCGGATCGCGCCAACGACAACTACACTTTCATTTGGCGGGCGTCCATGTTCCCTCAACGCCCTCGGCCGCTTCTCCTTAGGGCAGATCACGTCCTCACCGACGTCGTCAACGACGACGCCGGCGTGGCGGGCCAGATGGATTGCACCGTCCTCACCTTGGCTCTCTTTGCACCATCCACGCCGAGGCTTCGAAGAATCGACGATGATCCGCAAGCTCCGCACGCGGCTTGCCCAGGCATATCTCGAGAACAGTTTCTGACAATGGAATCCCTCCAGGCCCTTTCTCCTCTCGGCGAGTTTCGCCGCAGCAACGCCAGGATCGTCATCGATCACCGACTTTACCCCGCAAACTCGAGACGATGGTCGCCACCCTCGGCAGTACGGTGACCGTCGGGGGGATGGACATTTAGTGCTCACCCTCCTCCGCTGCCTCAACGCGGCAAGTTCCGCTCCATGGTGTCCAACCTCAAGATGCGGTTGCCTTTCCCTACCTTCGCCCGAGCCCGCACTCTTCTTCTCCTCGGGGGATCGACATCAACATCGCCCGTCAACGGTCCTTGCCCATGGGTGCTTCGATCCGCCTCCACCGCCCTTTGCCCTCTACACACCCCACCCGTCCTCACGCGGGTGGTTCGTCCCCAAAGCGGGCGGCAATCCCGATAGTCACACCGGCCCGGGGGCAGGCACGGTGGGCCGGGCGGCGTGCCCGGCCAGTCGGCCAGCCAAAACCAGCGCTCCGGCCGCCCGTGGCTGTCAGCGGCGGCAGCGGCCCCTTTGGCAAGCCGGCCCTCGGTTCCCTCGCCCGTCTACAACCCCACGGGCGGGCACTCTCCCGGCCTATGGCCACCTTCGGTGGTGAGGCGGTGTTGCTCCCGCCCCGCCCGCAGGCTGCCTTCCCGCCGCCAAGAAGAAGCGGCCACGTCTTAGGTCCTCCGCCCGGCGGCTACCGGCCGGCATGGGCCGGGCAAGATGCGGCGTAGCATTGCGGCCATGGGCGCCGCCACCACCTCGATCATGGGCGCCACCACGCGCGGCGGCCGGCGCCGTGGACTCCCATGAATGGTCCATCATGGGATGCGTCGGGCCCTCGTCAGCGGCTTCAACACGATGGCGCTCACGCCGCCACCATCGGCCCGATTGGTATCGCGGACTCGGGGCTGGTGCACACATGGTCAATAACACCTGTATCCTTTCTTCCGTTCACCCTCCTACATCGTCTACTCCTTCATCTATCATTGTTGGTAATGGGGCTTCGCTTCCGTTACATCCATTGGGTCACACTTATTTTCTAGTGCCGCGGGCGACCTCTCGTTCTTACTAATGTTCTCGTTTCACCCCACATTATTAAGAACTTGATTTCTGTCCGTCGCTTTACCACTGACAACAATTGTTCTATTGAGTTTGACCCTTTTGGCCTCTCTGTGAAGGATCTTCGGACCGGGGGCGTGATCGCCCGGGTGCAATAGTTCGGGCGATTTATACCCGTTCATCCCCACCACCCAAAGCCAGCTGACACCACCGCCCTCTCCGCCACCATCCCCCGATGCATCCCTCCGGCACCGGCGTCTAGGTCACATCGCCCCGCCCCGCTTTATCCGCGACTTGTTAGCTCCCACGCTATTTCTGTAATAAGCGAAGACATTGATCATGTTTGTCATGCTCGCCCGGTTAGGGCGTCATGTGCGCCTCCCATTTAATTTGTCAATTCTCGTGCTACTCGTCCTTTTTGATCTAATACATTGTGATCTTTGGACCTCACCCGTGGTTAGTGTGTCCGGCTACAAATATTATTTGGTTATTCTTGATGATTGCACTCATTATACGGGCGTTTCCGCCGTCTTAAGTCCGACACATTTTCCACTCTCACCAATTTCTTTGCCTATGCTGCGTCACGCAGTTCATTTGGCACCATCAAAGGCGATTCAATGCGACAATGGCGCGAGTTTGATCACTCCTGCGGCCGCCGCGTTCTTCCTCACTCACGGCGCCGTTACTGCGAATGTCGTTGCCCCTACACTTCCCAACGAACGGCCGTGCCGAACGCACCCCTTCGCACCATCAACAACATAAATGCGGTAAACCCATTTCGAGGCTAGTCTACCTCACATTTCTTGGGGGCGACTCCCTTCACACTTGCCACCTATCTCCTCAATCGTCACCCCACTAAAACTCTAGGCGGCCCAAACACCATATTTCACCCTACACGGTTCCCGACCATCCTACTCCCATCTTGAGTATTTGGTTGTGCTTGTTACCAACCTCTCTTCCACCACTCCACACAAATTATCACCACGATCCACCATGTGTGTCTTCCTTGGGTACTCATCCGATCATAAAGGATACCGGTGTCTTGACCTCCACTCGAATCGGATCATTGTCTCTCGTCGCGTCATCTTCGATGAGACTTTCCATTTCCATTCTCCGATTGTCAACCACCCCCCGGATCCCGACACGCTGTCCTTCTTGGGCGTTGGCGATGATTCCTCATTGCCTATTGCGCAGCGAGTTATGGATCGGTACTCGACTTCTGGTGGTGCTAATGCAGCCCCGGGCCTCCTGGGCCATGGCGCCCCCCAGGCCGCCACCACCTCCCGGCGCTGGCACCTGAGGACGCCGCCACCACTCCGGCCGGCGCTTTGCCCACAGGGATTCGCCTCCCGAGTTCTTTGCCCGCCCGCCCGCTGGCGGACCGATGGCGCACCAATCGCCGCTGACCCGCGACGTCGTTCCGGTGTCAACGCCCGCAGGGATGCGCACCCGTGGCAAGGATGGGATTCGGCGGCCGTGGATCGCCTCAACCTCCGCAGCGGTTTGGCTGGCGTCACCATCCTCTCCGGTTCCGACTTACGTTCGCCGCGACCATGGCGGATCGGCTTGCGTCACGCCATGCGGTGAGTTTGACGCCCTGAAGGAGAACAACACTGGGCCGGTACCTCGTCCTCCGGGTGTCAATCTTGTGGCCGGCAAGTGGGTTTTCGGGCATAAGTTCAAGACCGATGGTTCCCTTGATCGTTATAAGGCCGGATTGGTGCTTCTTCGTGGCTTCACTCAACGTCAGGGGATCGACTATGATGAGACGTTCAGCCCGGTGGTTAAACCCGCCACCATCCGGGTTGTACTCCTGCTGGCTTTGTCGTTCTGGCCGATACATCGCCTTGACGTCAAGAACGCCTTTCTCCATGGGACTCTTTGATGAGATAGGTCTTTGCGTCCGGCCCGTTTTTGTGGATTCTGTTGCATCCTCACCATGTTTGTCGCTGAACAAGTTAAATCTATGGGTTGAAGCAAGCTCCTGCGTGCTGGCGCCTTGATTTGCCTCCTTCATCACGTCTCTTGGATTTGTTGAAGCCAAGTCGGATGCATCGCTCTTCATTTATTCCCCGAGGTACTGACATGGCATTTCTTCTGGCGTATGTTGATGATATAGTGCTCGGTGCATCTTCACCGCTCTCCTTCACGGATTATCACCGCTCTTCGCGTGAATTTTCTATGGCCCGATATGGGGCCACTCACGGCATTTTACGGGTGTCGGTGTTCGGCGCCCGGGGCAATAATCTCTTCCTCTCTCGAAACAAACGTTATATGTTGGATATTCTGGACCGTCTTTGGGATGAGTAGCTGCGGCCGTCGCGGCCTCTGTGGACACTCACTCCAAGCTTTTCGCTAATGGTACTCTGTGGAAGATCCTAGTCGATATCGCGGTATTGTTGGAGCTCTCCACGATTACCTTACCTTCACTCGTCCGGACCTTGCATATGCCGTTCGGCAAAGTGTGCTTGTATATGCACCCCCCTGAGCCTCACTTGGGTGCAATGAAGCGTATTCTCCGGGGTACATTCGGGGTACACCGGATCTTGGCTTCCATTTTTCCCGGACCTCTCGGTGCGGATCTCACCGCTTCTACACCGATGCCGATTGGGCGGGGCCGTCCCCGATACACGTAAATCCACATCGGGTTACGCCGTGTTTCGGGGACAACCTCATTTCATGGTCGCCCAAGCCGCCGGGTTACTCGGTATCCGGATCCAGCGCAGAGGCGAATATCGGTAGGCGGGCTAACGGAGTTGCCGGCTTGCCGGCCGCGTATGCTCTTGCAAGAACTTCTCGATGCCCCTTCGTTGCGCCCACGGTGGTTTATCATGACAATGTCGGGCCCTACCCTCTCCACCAATCTCGTTCAAAGATCAGCGAACTAAGCATATTGAGATCGATCCGCACTTTGTTCGAGAACGAAGTCGCCCTTGGTGAAGTCCGTCCCCGCATGTTCCTACTACATCTCAATGCGCCCGACATCTTCACGAAAGGTTTGCCGACATCGTATTCACGCGAGTTTAGGTCCAGTCTCAATGTTCGTAGTGCTCCCGGTTTAGATCAAGCGGGAGAGTGTTGGAATGTAATATGGCAAGTGGGCCTGTCCACCATGCCTATATATATGTACGCTGATTATACACGGTAATGCATTGAGTATTCCCTAATCATAATTTATCAGGTGCAGTTGCCATGCCAGCCTAGGCACTAGCCACAGACTACTTCAAGCTATGACTGGGGAGAACAGTCACCCTCCGCCAGTGGCCCCATCTTTGCTAGTACTCCCTACGTTCGGAAAACTTGCAATTCTCGCTTCCCGAGAAAAAAAAAATTTTCAAACTGCCGGCAATTATTTATTAAAATATATAAAAATTTTATACTAAGTAATTAGTATCATTGGAAAGATCTTTAAGTCTAGTTTTTAACAAATTTATTTGGAGATATAAATGTTGCACGTATTTTCTACAAACGTAGTCAAAGTTGAGTCGGTTGTGACGGACACGCTTCCCATAGTTGTAAATGAAATGGAACGGAGGGAGTATTGATCAGAGTGGATTGAACCGATATTGGACCTTCATTGCAAAGATCACATTATCTATGACAGTGAGAAATTAATCTGTCCTACACATTGTCAGGAAATGAATCAAGTGCGATCCTGACCATAATGGTTGATGATCTCAAGAAACATGCAATAGAGAACCGTGTGCTAGTGCATCACTTCAATTGATGCCCCTACTTCATTCTAGTAGTTCCAAAATAATCTTAGGTTTGAGCATGATGGTTTTAGGAGAAAAATATGGTGCACATAAAACAAGAAGAGAGATAGAAAAAAGATGGAGATAGAGATTTACCGGAAGAAAAGGTGTATTCAGGATATACAAAATTGCATTGTTGGAATGCTATAAATGTCAAATATCTTTTAAACAAGATTTAAAAACTATAAGTTCAATATTATGAGACAGATAGCACACTGTTTTTAACATATGAGAACCATGGAAATAATTGTATAGAACCTCACTAAACCGGTGTTACAATTCACTTCTCTTCTCTCTCCTCTCCTTCACCTAGCAAAAAAAAACTACTAAGGCCAGTCTCAATGGGAGTTTCATAGGTGTTTCATGCACATTAAATAGGGTGACACGTCGGCAAAAGTTCACTTTTTTGCATGAAACTCGAGGAGAGAGAAGGGAAAAAGTTTCATATTGGTGAAACTCTCTTGGCACACATACCAACTCTCTATGAGTCATGGAATTAAATGCATATGAAACTTTAGAATGAAACTTTGCATTAAGGGAGGGTGTTTCATCCGAGTTTCATTTCATCCTGTAGTCTTGGAAAGAGTGCAATGAAACTCTCCATTGAGACTGGCCTAATAGCCTTTTATTATAGTTGAGGTCTATTTGAATCCACAAAACTAATAATTATCTTGTTATGACTAACTTCTTTGAATCTAAACAGATGCTCGAGCAAATTGCTATTAACATCTTAATTAATAACTATTTTACCTGATAGGTCAAACAACTAATAGTTAGCTAGTTAATATTACCGACAAGCTATCAAAATTAGCTAATTATTAGTTAGGCCTGCTAACGGGTTTAAACCCGCCCCAACCCATATTTTAAAAACCTTGACTACCACCCGCCCCGCCCCCCCGTCGGCCCAATGCCCCAACCCGCCCCAACCCGAAGTCACGACGGAAGATGATATATGACTTATGCGCCGATCTATGACCATAGAGCCCCAACCCGTCCCAATCCGTTTGTGTCGTCAACCCAACCCGCCCCAACCCGTTCACGGTGTCACCCGTTTCCACCCATCCAATAGTACCCGTATTAAAAACCCGCCCCAAAATACCCGCTCAACTCCGCCCCATTAGCGGGCCTATTATTAGTAGCAAGTAATGAATCAGTCTTGCACCCTTGCTCTAAATGAGACTTTTTTTATAGGAGCTCAAGGTTGTGTTTGGATATCAGAATCTGTTCCGTTTCTCGGGTGAATTGGTTGAATCGGCGCCAAACAATTTGACGCATGTAGAAATTAGAGCTAAAAACGATTCACTTAACCCTTCTAATGCATTAGGCTGAATCAGTGCCAAACAATTTGGTGCATGTAGAAATCAGAGCTAGAAACGATTCACTTCTAATGCATTAGGCTGAATCAGCACCAAACAATTTGGTGCATGTAGAAATCAGAGCTAGAAACGATTCACTTCTAATGCATTAGGCTGAATCGGCGCCAAACAATTTGACGCATGTAGAAACCAGAGCTAGAAACGTTTCACTTCTAATGCATTAGCACTTGGAACTGATAGACCGTGGTTTCTCATTACTCCGTTTCTGCTTCTCCCCCTGCATTAGTGACTGCTTTTTTTTCTTTCCCTGTTTTGGTGTAGTTCACTTTTGCTTTTTTTTAGATACATTGATTTTTTCTTTATCGCAGCTCTTATACACTATGTCTAGATACATAGTAAAATAAATGGATCAAAAAAGCCAAAGTAAACTACAATTTGAAACGGAGGGAATAAGTTAGTTCCAAATTATTCAAAAATTTATGCACAAATTATCAAATTTAAGTCATTCTTAAGGATATTTTGCTAATGAAGCATTCCACATCAAACAAATGATATTTTACACAAATTTTTGAATAATGAGTGATTAAATTTGGGGTTGAAAAGTCAAAAGAACTATAATTTGGAACCGATTTAGTAGTAAGCTAAAATGAGTTGTATATAAGTTGTTCTATGCCTATAAAAAGCTCTAGATTTTTTATGTATATTTTTTTTGTTTAGAAAAATATTTTTAAGAAATCAACATCTACTTAGTCTATACTATTCAAATTTTATAAAGTGATTTCGATTCATCATTTAAAACATTTCTTGATTACGAAAATCTGTATCTACCCACAAATTGCAACGCCAGCGTCTGCGTCCGCGTGAGGCAAGGCCGAGGTCAGATGGCAAACCTGTAATTACAAGTAAAATGGTGAGGCCAAAAAGGGAAGCGAGGAAACACACACTGGCCCAGCCTCCTGCCACCCATTCCCAATCCTCCAGAGGCCCGATCCCCGCCGCCCACCTCGCAGCCGCAGCACACATCTGATCTCACCGGCGGCGGCGGCGCCGCCCCCGAAGCGTCCTGATATCCGCCGCAAGTACCACCGCACTTCCCAGCGCCGCGCCAGTAGCCTCCATCCCGGCCGATGAAGGCGTCGATCAAGTTCCGCGACGAGGAGCGGCCGCTGATGCGCGCCAAGGTGCCGATCGCCGTGCTGGGGCTGCCGTTCCAGTCGGGTCTGGCGGCGGGCGGGGACCCGCGGGAGCTCCGCTTCGACGTGTCCACGGCGTTTGCGTCGGGCCCGGCGCTCCGGCTCTCGTACCGCCCCAACGACCCGGCGCTCCCCTTCACGCTCACCGTGCGCGCGGGGCTCGGCCCGTTGGGTTCCCCGGCGCGCGCGCCCTTCGCGCTCGCCGCCGAGTTCAATCTCCTGGCTCTCGACCCCTCCTCCTCGTCGTCGTCGCCCGCTTTCTTCCTCCGCCTCAAGCCGCGGCTCGGCGACTTCTCCCTCTCCCACACGCTGCGCTCCCCGCCGCCCCGGTGGCGCCATCGCCACGGAAGGTCGGGGACCCGGACTCCGACGGCGGACACGGGCGAGAGGTGAAGCTCCTCGACTACAGGCCGCCGTTCACGTTCACCGGAAGCGGTCTCGCGGCGGCGGGGACCAAGAGCGGTGTCGGCGCTCTGCTGTCCGGGATGCGGCTCACGACCAGGAGCGTGCTCCCACTGTGGGGCAGGGCGAGCCTGCGGTTCAACTGGGGCCTGCGCGTGCCGCCAGAGCTGCTGGCCGACGACGGCAAAGGGGCCGCACGCGCGTCCGTCAGCAAGATGCCGCTGCTGGTCATGAGCAAGGTCTCCATCGAGCAGTCCCCACGGCCACGCGCTGCCGGCGCCAGCAGCAGCAAGGCCGGCGCCCGAGCGGAGGCCGAGGCCGCGGCGTCAGACTCGGACGCCGACGCGGCGTTCTCGCTTGTGAGGCAGCAGCTGGAGTCGCTGAACGTGGACAACATGCTGCTCCGGCGCGCCGTGGAGGACCTCCGCGCGGAAGTCCGGAGGGCTGCGCGGCCCGCTGCGTCGGTGGGCAGAGGTGAGGGAAGAGTGGCGGCGACCGCGCTGCAGACGCAGCCACACCCGCGGCCGCAGCCTTACCACGTGACCAAGCCGGTGCGGGGCGCTGCGAGGGAGCCTGCCGCTTCACCACCGGACGATGTCGGCGAAGAGCTGAAGAAGGCGTTGGAGGCCCGCCTGCGCTGAGCCGCTGAGCAACTAAGCCTTTGCCAGCCGCGATTGCCCTGCCGACTGCGTTGCGTGCGACTCCGGCAGCTCAGCTCAGCTCACCGCTCAAGTGTTCTGCGGGCTACTGCTGCTGTTAATTGACTAGTAATCTGCTGGTGTCAGCAACAATTTGAAGCTGCTCATCTCATCTGTTCCTGTTGCTTGCTTAGATCGTATACAGTACTACAAATGGCAAGTGTTGTGAATGATAGTGGCAACTGGGAAGAAGTGGAGTTGTCGGTCCTGGATCACCTTGCCCGGCAATGGCGGGGCAAGGTTTGGCTGCTGTAATGTTTGCCTTACCAGAACGGGAAACATAGGCCATGGCAACTTTGGAAGGTTGCAAATCCAAAAACAGCCACGGCTAGTTTCAATTGCTCCAGTTTACCTTACCTAATGGAGTGCCTTGTTAATCAAACACCAAACATATGACTTGCCAATGACACCATCAAAGATCTGGGTTTCTTCCTGCAACCCACTGGTAAAAACAACTTCTATGATCGCCTCAATTGCCCCAGTAGTCAAGACGTGATGCAGCTATGTCAATTGTTCCAATTCGCCATGGTTTGGCTTCGTCGCACCCTGTACACAGCGTTGTATGCCGCCGCCTTCCCATCTCGACGGTGGTGTGCGTCTTGACACGTTCCGCTCGTGCATGCGGTCTACATTTGGGTGTGCATGGAAGTGAAGCTGTCACCAAAATATTCTTCAGCGACTGCGCTCGAGATGTCCGCAAAAGGCACGACGGCGGCGGTGTTCAGTCCACACCATCGGTCGCAGAAGCTGATCGACGGTGACCCGGTCGGCCGCTCCCTCGGTCGGTCACGGTAGCTGTACTTGGAGTTGGGGGCGGGTGCGGACGGACGACCTCCGGCTGATGCTGCTGCACGGAAGAGGACCCCTACTCTGATGCATGTATTCGGAGTTGCGGCTGTTTCCTGACAGCACAATGATCTATTTTATTTGTTTTTCAGAATCTTGCCTCTAGATTTGTTTTTCAGCTAAATCATCTAGGAGTATTATGTGAATGAATCTGAGTACATTGTTTACCTTGATCTTGATAACAATGACCAAAATGAGGATGGTGGTGATCTGTCCCCTCAAAAGTTAAACTGCAGTGTCGTCTCTGCGTGTGCTGATTTCATACGAGAAAATAAATAGCCAAATGTGCTCATTTTCAATTTATGCATGTTTGTTTATTCGAGCACATATGGCAGCAAGTTAATTTCGTGCTTGAATTATTTTCCATCAAAGGCAAAACACAATAGTATACGACAGTTGTGTTGGAGTTGATTTTAGTTGTCTAGCTATTTCATTCTCATTCTGTGCTGGATGGATCAAACGAGCAGCAACCAGCTTTCTTTCGCCTTACCGGGCAGGCAATGGCACCAGCAGCAATTTCCTCCCTCTCGTCTCCTGCCAACGACCACAAGTGGGACAGAAAAACGAGCAAGAAACCATGCGTGGCGTGGCGTGCTGACGAGACGACATTGTGAATGTCTCCCACTCCACTCCCACCATAGAAAGCCGTCCTTTTGGCTTTTGCTGCTGTTTGTTTGCCTAGAAGTAGCAGTTCTAACAGGAACAGAATGGGAAAGGCCTCACAATGTTTGTCACGGCTCCTGGCCTCTCTCCCTCATCGGCGGCGGGCTGGCTGGCTTGAGTTGGGGTGGAGGTTCCAAATCTGAACAGCCACATGGACAGTTTTCTACTCTACCTGATTTTGCATGGGCAGGCGGAGCAACAAATCGTTCTATGTCGCGTACTATACACCACTATTTATTTTTTTGAGTATATAATGATGAGTACAATTAATAATACTAATAGTCAAAGAACTACTTGAATTGACCAGCCCATACATACGCATCAGCTTGTTGTTTTACGTATACATGCTTAAATGAATTGTACATCGATGCGTAGTATATGAATGAATAATTTATAAATGGCCTGTATTCCAGGATGCCAATCTTGTTTAAGAAAAAGCTCAGAAGGTCAATCCTGATCTGTCCACAGTCAAGATCGAAAAACATATACATTTTTGTACAACTAGCTGGTCAATCTTGATCTGTCCACGGTCAAGATTGACATGTTTTTTACAGCTGGGCAGGCCAGGCGAGTAGCAGCGTGCGGCCAGCAGATGCGAGCCTGCTCGGCTAGTCGGTGGGGTCCCCGGACAGGCAGAGGAGCCGCAGGAGGCGCCTGCCGGCTCCGTTTCCAGTTTCCGTCGAGGCTGCGGGCGCGTGCGGCCAAACCGCCCAACGGCAAAGGGCCTCTTTACTATTCAAATTTTCTTTTTCTTTGGAAAAAATAGTCATTGGTCCCTCGATTTGTGAATAAACATGATTTAGTTATTAGTTTAAAAACACGATTTAATCGGTCGTTTATCGCTGGTATTGAGGGGTATGTGCCATGTTTGTGGATGTTACCATGCCAAGTCGACCTTATTATGCCTCTGGTGAGTCACTACTCAACACACGCAAATTATCCACTGCAACTTGTGGAGTTAAGGTGATAAAAGCACCCATGGTGATGAGCAATAAAAAAATATATGGATCTACGAAACCATGTCACATAACCAATCAATCTCAACCTATCAAGTCGTATACGTTTGGTTGTAAATAATAATAAGTTGTTACATACATATAAAAGAGGGTGACATATAAGTTTTAAGTGGTGGTGTACCAACATATAGTTTATAAGTCCCGCGTTGTTTAGTAAAAAAAGACACTTATTTCACTTTTGACTTATAAGTAGGTGACTTATTTGGAACCGAGCAGGGGCCTAATGAGCGATAGAAAAGCCCTAGTTGATCCGGCTATTTTCTTTTTTTTTTTTTCATATGCAAACTTAGCATACACTCTGTTTCAGTAATTTTTATTCCAGATGGCAGAGCTTGTCTATTTACTAAACCTATTGATGCAACTCTCTACCACGGTCAAACGGAAAACATATTTCGACTTTTTTTTTTTTCTTATGCAAACTTAGCATACAATTTGTTTCTATATTTTCATTCGAGATGGCAGAGGATGTCTACTTGCTAAGCCTATTGATGCACCTCTCTGCCACGATGAAACGAAAAAGGTAGAGAACATGCCATTTTTGTCCTAAAATAAGTGGTGCAAAAAAAAGTAATGATGACTTTGCTTATTGCAAACTACGTACGCCAATGCGATTTACCAAATAGGACCTGGGACAAAAATTGAATCCAAGGATAAGAAGAGAGGACTAAATTGATTAATCTAAGACATGAGTGGGAAATTTGAACCCACAAGCAAAATCGAGGGGCCAAATTGCTATTTCGCTCTGGTAATGATATGAACCGAGCGTCCAACCCCTCCCCCGCGCCCTGTTCCCCACACGCACTCGCTCCTGCATGCTCTCTGTGCCGCCCCTAGGACGGGATGCCGCGCACGCTCGCTCCTGCTCCGCCTGCCCATGCTTCCACCCTCCCTCTCTACAACCTCCATGTGACCTCGCGCTCCCTAGCGACCCGGCTCCCGCTACCCTCACCGGAGACGAGGACGACGACGGCAGCTCCGATGAGGTAGGTAGGCCCTTCTTTCGATCTGAGCCCTCTTCCTCTGGATCTGAGCCCTCCTCTTCTAGATCTGAGCCCTACCCCCCCCCACACCCGCTCTCGCAGGCTCTCCGGGCTGCCCTGGACGGGATGCCACACCCGCGCACAAACTCGCCGCCGCCACCGCCCCCGCCTTCCTGTGCTCCCCCCTTCCTCCACCCCCCTCTTTGCGATATCGCGCTCCCATGCGACCCGACTCTCACTCCCCCCACCGGAGACTAGGACGACTCCGACGAGGTAGGTCGGTTCTTCTTTGGATCTGAGCCCTCATTCTCCTTCTCCTCTGAATCTTAGGGACATGGTAGTGACTAGGGTGCCGATGAGCTCTGGGGTCCTATCTTGTCCTCCCTCCACGAGCTCGAAGGTGATGGGCTAGGACTGGAGCATCCTGCACCTCGAACCCGCCATCTATGCTCCGTGTTGCAATGGGTCTTTTGGATGTTACACCAGATGATTTACAAGTAAGTTGTTCTATTCTTTTGTTAACTTTTATTGTGGTAAATATAATCTATACTAAAAAGATGACTGTGAGTTTTTACCCAAAAATATATGTGTTTTCATCCTTTGTCAAACTACTTTCAAAATAACTCATCGCTCCTTATTTTTCGGTTAAAAGAATATAGATATAGTAGAGCTTAAAAAGTTCAAAATTTTCACGGTTAAAATGGCCCATGAATCCGGTACCTATTCAATTTTTTCGAGGAAATTTGTACCTACCGAATTCATGGGCTCAACTTGGGCCATGTTTAGTTGGTGAAAAGACAACCCAAAAAAGTCTTCTGATAATCGTCATATCAAATCTTTTATTGCGCATAAATGGAAAGATAAATGTAGGTAAATAAAAAACTAATTACATAGTTTGGTGAAAAGTACGAGACAAATCTTTTGGCTGGATTAGTCATTAGTAGGATAATAATTACCAAATACAAACGAAAAATATCTACAAAGTAATTTAACCCAATATATTTCATCGACTAAACACACCCTTGGTTATTAGCAACCGAGTATTAGCAGGCCGCCGGTCTTGTACAGAGCGTCACACGATTTGCCACGCCGGCAGGCGCCATGATGCCCGGGAAAAGTCCATCGAAATACCCAGTGGTAGGTAGGCCCGGGCATACACGAAGTATTTGGAAGAATTCAATTCAATTTCGGTCCCATTTCGCCAAGACCCCACGCACGGTATATATAAAACGCAGGAATTTCGCAGAGGCACCGGCTCCATCTCATTTCTGAACAGAAAACAGACCAAACCAAACCAAATAAAGAAAGGGGAAAAGGAAAACGAGAGGAGGGAGAAAGGGACCAGATGGTGGGGCGAACCAAAACCTAGACGAACCACACAGGGAAGGAGATAGATAGGCATGCAGGGCAGGGGAGGGGGCGACGGCACGCACGGGGCGGGGGCTAGCCCAACCAGCCACCACACCAGACCAACCAAACCCTAGCTCACCTTTCGTTCCCATTCTAATCCATGGAGGCGGCGCTATGAGCCGCCACCGCCGCCGCCGTCGCCGTCCCCGGGACGTGGAGCTGGTACGGCAGGGGAAGAATAGGAGGACGGGAGGATGACGGCCAGATCGGACGATCCCGGCGTGTCTCCGGGGACGTCGGCGGCGGCCGGCGGCGAGATCTGGGGCACGTGGGAGGAGCTCCTCCTGGCGTGCGCCGTGCGGAAGCACGGCACCGCCAGCTGGGACTCCGTCGCCATGGAGATGCTGTCCCGCTGCTCTCCCGCCGCCGCCGACAGCCTCACGCCCGCCGGGTGCCGCCTCCGCTTTCGCCTCCTCCACCGCCGGTTCGCCGGCGGCGCCGAAAACGCCGACGAGGAGGACCCAGACGCCGCCTCCGCCGACGGGTGCGTCGAGGAGCTCCGCAAGCTGCGCGTCGCCGAGCTCCGCCGCGAGGTCGAGCGATACGATCTCTCGATCGGGTAAATGGCCGAAAAAAAAACCAGCCCTCTGCCCGGACAGTACTATTAATGAGATGATGAGAAAAACATTAAAACGCCTTGGGGCCGGCCCGGTTCGCTCGTCTCAGCCGTCTGATGCTGATCGGTCGGCCGTGGTTTTTTCTAGCGGAAATGCTGATTTTGTATTTTTTTCCCACCGGCGTTGCCTTGTCAGGTCGTTGCAATCCAAAGTGGAACGGCTCAAGGAGGAGAGGGAGAGGAGCATCTCCGGCGAGGTCAATCCACCACCGGCGGTGAAGGAGGAAGAGGAGGAGCCGGCGGCGGGGAAGGGATCAGTGGATGAGGAGGACGATGATGCCGGCGTCGCGGAGGATCGTGTCTCCGGCGGCGAGTCCGGGCGGTCGTGCAAGGAGTCCAACTCGTCAGATCTGAAGCCGGGGCCGCCGCACGACGCTGGCGGCACCGCCGACGTCGACGCGGCAACGAGGGCGGAGGAGGACGAGGGGCAGGAGACGCCGCCGCCGCCGCCCGCGACTCGTTGGCCGTGAAGCGCGAGCAGGCCTCCGGCGAGTCGGTGGCCGGGTCCAAGGGCACGCCGGCTGAGGACGCGGAGAAGGAGAGCAGCGACGTGCAGAGCTCGGCCAGCCCGTCCCGTCTCCCCGAGCCGGAGATCGCACCCGGCGCCGGCGAGGATGTCGAGATGGAGGAGGCTTCAGCGCCGCCACCGTCGCCGCCGCCGCCCGCCGTGGTCCTCCCCGCGGCGGAGGCCGAGGCGCTGCGCGCGTTCCTCGAGTCGGTGCGGACCAGCAAGCCGGGCTCCGTGTTCGAGCGCCGGCTCGAGAGCCAGGTAAAAACAAATTACTATCATCCTCTGTCCCATTGTTTTTTCCCCTAATCACACTCAGTGCCTCTTCTGTAAATAAATAAAACTGGTAAAATTTAAAAATCACCCCTCCTCAAATCTTGTTTCACCGCGCGTAATAATGGAACAAGATCTTTAAAAATTTCTTAATAAATACGGAGCCGTCCAAACACTAGCGCCCAAGCCCAACCCGCGGCTGTCAGTGGAGTACTACGCGCTTTACGAGTATCTCGCGCTATGCATGGCGATCGCTCGGCACTCCCCGCAAATCGCGTTCACACTCGCGGTTTCGCTTTGCTTGCACACGCAAAAGCGACCACCGCCTCGCCTCGTCGCCGTCGCCGGCGAGCGCACGACGTGGAAGTGGAGCCGCGTCGGTCGTACGGCGGCGGCGTCGGGTCGGGTGGCGGTGGTGGTAATGGTCCTGTGGGGCCCGCGTGCACGTACGCGCGCGGCTGTCACCCGTAGATCGGGAGGCGTCCGGGCCCGGGGCGAGGCCGTGACCCGCGAGGCGCCGGGACGTGTAGATCGGGAGGCGTCCGGGCCGGGGCGAGGTCGGCCTCGGCCGTCTGATCCGTGGGTCCTCTTGGCCGTGGTGGCGCTGGAGATAAGGGTAGGCCGGCGTGGAGTGGGTGGCGATGCGAGAGGCGCGTTTCGCGCTCGTGGTGTGGTGTCGTCGTGGTCCTTTCGGGTGAATACCAATCATGCCGCGCCACGTGGACGTTCAAAAAACGACGTGTGGACCCCACCTGTCGGCCATAGTTGCGTGTTGCCGCCGAGTACAGTGTACTGACATATCCCCACAGTTCTTTTCAGATCAGAGAGAAAATCATGCTCTCACGTGCTAACATGCTGCACAGCATTTCACCTCATGTTTTAGAGTGCACAAATTTGTTCCCTAAATCATTTTGTTCTTTTTTTGGATTTATTTATTTCTGTATGTGTGTCCCAGTCTGATTTTGACGGCTATTTTTGGATGGATATGTTTCTTTCCCGTTCTGTTGTTTTTTGCCTCTCTTGGTTATTTCTCTGTTGTTTCGCACTGACCGATGGGCCCGAAAATGCTATTCGCAGGACAACGCGAAATACAGGAGCACCATCCGGCGCCACGTGGACCTGGAGACAGTGAGGTCCAGGCTGGACGGTGGGGCCGGGAGCTACGCCTCAGCGACCGAGTTCTACCGCGACCTGCTCCTGCTGTGCGCCAACGCGCTCGTCTTCTACCCGCGCGGCTCGCCCGAGCACTCGGCCGCGGCGCGGACGCGCGCGCTCGTCGCCAAGCACATGTCCAAGGACCAGCCCTCGGGGAAGGCCGCCGCGGGGTCCAAGAAGGCCAAGGCGGATGCCGACGTCGGGTCGCTGCTGGAGAAGACGGCGCCCATCATCGTGTGCCGGAAGCGGAGCTCCATCGCCAAGGCCGCGGCCACGGCTGCCTCCAAGGAGGAGAAGGCCGAGACCGACGACAAGGGAGGGGGGGGAGCAGAAGGAGGCGGCGGTGGGCAAGAGGAAGGCGGCGGCAGCCAAGAAACGCGGCGCGGGGCCCGAGGACGAACAAGACACGCGGCGGACCTGCTGTCCGGAAGGCGTCGGCGACTCAGAACAAGAAGGCCGCGGCGGCGGATAATGGCTCGGACAGCGATGACGTGCCGGCCGAGGACGCCAAGAAGCAGCCTGCTGCTGCTGACAAGAAAGGCGGCGGTGCTGGCGTCGCCAAGAAGCGCAACGCCGTCAACTTCCTCAACCGGATGAAGCAGGGCGGGTCAGCGCCGTCCACGGAGCGCGTGTCGCTGCTGGAGACGCTCAAGCTCTCGGCCGCGGCGGAGCAGAAGAAGGCCGGGAAGGGCGAGGGCAAGAAGGAGCCCGCGGGCGGGTCCGGGTCCAAGAAGGCCCCGCGGGGAAGGAACATCGGCAGGCCACCGAAACGCGCTGCTGCGCCCCCGTCTCCGCCACCGTCCAAGAGGGCAAGGGGCGGCGGTGGCGGTGGGAAGCGCGGTGGCAGGAAGTGAATTGAAGGGGATGTGATGGAATGGGAGGCAGTAGGAAGCGATAGGGGTGGGCCCAGTGTCAGAGACTCTCTCTCAGCTGTGTGTACTGTAAATTTGTAGGGGTGGGTTGTAGGAGCGTGCCTTCCGAGCTTTTGTACTGTATGCCACTGTTGTAGCCTTGTAGGGGTGGTTCTGTTTTTTACCGGGAAAACTGGATGAACTGACCTGCGCTGGAAGAGTCGTGGATTGTGGAAGACGATTTGTTTAGAAACTGTCGTCGAGAAGTAGTTTGTTTTTTCTTTTTTTTTTTGGGGCTGAAAATTTGGAACTTATAGTGATGGAGTAGTTACTGTCCGAGGAACACTAGTCACTGAAATCTCAACTGTGACTTTTATTACAGCAATGTTCATTTTCATTTGGGCTGGCAACTGCTCAACTCTTTAGGCTCAGTAGAAAACCAAAAGTGGCTTTGGAAAAATAAATGAATGGACAAAAAGGAGATATTTGGGCCTTGTTTAGATTGCTAAAGTTTTTAACCTTTTTCCCACTTTCTCCCATCACATCACATTAAATACACTAAAAGACATATATTTGGAGTATTAAATGTAGGTAAAAAAATAACTAATTACAAGTTTAAATGTACATTCTCATGGCTTCGATTCTTTTGAGTCTAATAATAAGATGATATTTACCACTAACAAACGAAACGCTCGTCTTCTGATATTGTGACATCCGGTTCCAAATTTTAGCCATAACAAAAACGTCTTCTGGATATATGATGTGACATCCCCGGTTCCAAATTTTAGCCATAACAAGGCCTTGGAATGCACATGGAGTGTTCGGTTGAGCAAGCTGCAGCAACTGCTGGAATAGTTCGTTACTGAGAGGCACAAGAATCAGAGAACAAATCGGAGAACACGGTCTGGACTGGAGCCATGGCGGTCGGACTGTTGCCTCTAGAAGGTTGTCCACACCACAGCCCACTTGCCCGCGGCCAGTGGGAGCCGACGCCGGTGACTGGATTCGGCTACACGGCCAGTACTCTCTCTCTCTTTTCTCTCATGCGCGTGCTTGCCTTGGCCATTAGCAAAAACCTTGGGTTTACTATGTATTTCCACCCATGTTTAGTGGAGGAAATCAAAACTTTCCAAAGGAGTAGAAAGAGCTTCATGAGAATTGGTTTTTTCAGACTCCAAACGTTAGCTTCGCAAAATTGGTATTATATTCATGACGCCTTGTTTAGTACGGCGCTATACTTTATTTATTACTACCTCCATTCCAAATTATAAGACTTTCTGGCTTTTTTAAATGTATCTTGAAAAGCCAGAAAGTCTTATAATTTGAAATGGAGGGAATATTTATTAATCCTTTTTCTTATTGCTTGGCATCTAAGATGTCCATCATGCTCTTCTCTTGCCGCCCGTCCCATTCTCTCGCGTAGTATGTCCCTCAACCTCAGCATGATATGAATCACTGCCCAGACACCGAGCACGCTCACCACCATCTAGCCTAAGGCAGGCACCGCTGCCGCTCCGAGTTGACCAGTACTCTCTCTGTCCTAAATAAAGAGACGTTCTAACACTCAGACAACCCTACTATTCCTTCATGCACTTTGTACGGAGTACATATTTTACAACGTCAAAAGCTATTATCCACCTTGGTAGAGAGAGCAGGTAGTAGGCATACTGCCCTGGGCTTGGGTAAAGTAGGAGGACATGAGCTAGAACAACAATTTCATCGGGACAACATTCAAAGGCTAGAACAACCTTCTTTTTGGGACGGAGAGAGTATATCGGAGGCCATCGCCATCAGTCTTCTCCTCTAAGCCATGCTAAGGGCTAAGGACTTTCGCTCCCGCCATATCCCGGTCATGTCGAAGACTGTCGCCGCCACCTAGTCCTCTCAACTCGACACGTAGTCCAAGCCGCAGGTCGCCGCCTTGTCGAATTGGTACGCAACACGATGGGCAAGCGACTAAGATGGTTAGATTGACGAGCGAGGGTGACTCCTAGGTACTCCCTCCGCCCCAAAAAGTGTGTCATTTTAGGATTTCAAACATTTTGTTTGACCATTCATCTTTTCATTTTTTTATAAAAATCTTTTATCTTGTCAATTATTTTATCATTAAAGATACTCTAATAATGATTTACTTATTTTGTAATTTACATATCTTTTTGAATAAAACGAATCGGTCAAGCATGATGTCCGAAAAGTAAAAAATGTTACTCTTTTCTCGGACGAAGGGAGTACATGATTAAATTAGGGGCGGAAAATATGGTCGGCTTGGGTGCCAACAAATTTAAAAACAATTTATAAATAAAATAATAAGGTTATAATTTTGAGGAACCCGATGTTTGAAATCCTAAATATGTGCGCCTTAGCCTTATTTCCTCCATGGCCTCGGTTACTTCCGTTCTAACACCGCATTATGTCAGCAAAATGCAGGAAGAGACTATTGCACAAGGTGCTTGAGCCATACAGTATTTTTTTTTTTTTTAAGATTGTTTTTATGAAAAAAAAGTTTGTTTACTAGTGAGAAAAGGCAAAAGAAGCCTGTTAACCGCTGGAAAGGAAAATATGCTGGAAAAGATAAAAAATACATACAAAGTGCGGTGAGCGTGGATCGAACACGCGACCTTCAGATCTTCAGTCTGACGCTCTCCCAACTGAGCTATCCCCGCTTTATATTTGAGCTAACGTACAAGTCAGTAAACTCTACAAAAGCTATCAACTATCACAAGAACACATCCTATTTGGAAACGTGCTGTCAACTGACTAGAGCATTGGCCTATACTGCAATATAACGCATGCTGTGCAGTAGTATCTGTGCTGGCTACTGGAAGTTGCTTATCCAGATCCCCTGCAAAATGTTTTGAGCTGCGACAGCCATATAATTCCACAAAATGTAAACAATGGGTTCCTAATCCATATTTATTGCAGATGCCGACATAATTTTTTTTTCAAAACCGAGTACTTTCGCCGCATCGCATTAAAGAGAAGTGGAAATTGTTTTTACATCCTAGTGAACCCCTAGCGAAGCTGCCCGAGGGCTCTCGAGGCTAACACACTGACAGAAAGCACCGCCTTGAACGGTTGAGCTTAGAGGGTTGTACTAAAGAGTGGAAATATTGAGCAATTAAAGCAAAGCGTAAGCTAGCTAACTGAGGCGACGAGGATGCCGACCGTCAACGCCTACTAGCATGTCCACCACCGCCGCGCCACGCCGTGGAGGGCACAGGGGGAAGAGTACGCAGACGCCTCGGGCTTGTGGCGCGGAATCGATCCTCCGGTGGTTAAGAAGCCTGTTGGCGATCGCGGTCGTCAAGTGTGGACGAGGTGGCCCCCTCCGGCCGGCCTTCTCATTTGTTGAGCAGGACACGTTGCGCCTCCGCTCCGGCCGGTGGGTCCCGGAAGGCCGACTTGGCTGCTAGGCGTGCCTCCGCGCTTTGGGGATCCGGATGTCGCCACGTATAGGTGGAAGTTGGATGTCCATGGATCTCCAATGGATACCCTCTAGTTTTAAAAAATGAACTAGGAAGAGATGGCCCCCCACCAAAATTTGAATTTCTAATTCATTTGTTTAATCCATGGATGTCCAAATTAGATTAATCTTCCACCTCCACGAGTGGTGCTAAGCTAGGGCGGCGAAGCGATTAGTGGCTGCTCCGTCGGCAACTTGAAGGAATTGACGAATGTTGCGATTGTAGCGCTGGAGGGTATCTATGGCGCCGTTGGAGGCGTAATAGAGGCCGACGCCGCCGCTGCAGCTACGGGGGAGTCCGGGGTTCCCCTGCCGGTGATAGGCACCGAGGCCGACAGCAAGGTTGCCAACCTGCTCGGTGGGGGCGAACTCCACGTAGATCAGCTCGCTCCACCAATCAGGAGCTCCCCCTTCCTGCAGCGCCAAGGTCAGCGACTGGCCGGCCACAGGGTTGGTCGACTCAACACGCCCAACCGGCGGGGAGTCAATGACCTAGGGGGTCGGAGCTGGTGAAGGGGCGTCACCAGGGCATACGCGTGCCGCGACGCACACAAGGGAGTCAGTGCCGTGAGCTCGATGTCGACAAGGTCAGCCCACTAGTCAACGCGGCCGGGTACCTGCTACCGAGGTGACGATGCAGGCCATCTGCGCCCACCAGCCTGTGTGCTGGTCCTGCATAGCCGACTGCGAGGAGCGCGCATCTTGTAGGAGCGGCGGCGCAATGCGGAGGAATCACCCAACCGCGCCGGGTAGCTGCGCACCAAGCCTCACCCACGACCTGCGGCATTGTGACGCCACCGACACAATTATAACATAGCAACTCTAACAAGTTAAGTACATGCCTCTCTGGACAAATGATAGACAGAACTTCACCCATATACACTTCAAATGCGCATTTCGTTCCCATCAGATTTAAACTAAGCTTAGGATCAACTCTAATAAAATTTAGACGGCATACCATTTAACAGACAACCTTTAGAAATTTGCAGTTGTGCCACTTGGAGAAGGGCAATGAATCTACAAGACTACAAACTAGTGGAACCGACCAGATTTGTAGAGACCAAGGATAAACAAGCTTACTGGTTGAAGATGAAATGAAACAGCATCACATCACATGATGGTACTCAAGATACATATTCCCATCACATTGCATGCACAAATTTGCCTGACTGCCAAAAAGAACCTAGCCTACTGGACTAACAAGTAGCGTTATTTACACAGCATTATTTCACTTCACCCACAGTCAGAGGTGTGAACTCCAAAATATCGCTCGTCCGAGGTGTAACCCGTGTCACCCGATAGTAATCCTGCTTCCAACGAGCATCATATCATCTGTTACATAGAGAGCTGTTACTGAACTTTATCAACATCAGAATTAATGTGCTTGATGGGATCACCATACAAAACGTTATAAGATGCAATGCTCAAAATGTTGGATAAATCTATTTCTAACAGTAGAATTTCTCCAGTACAGCTCAGCATGAGCGTACCTACGGAATTTCTCAAAACGTTGGATAAATCATAAATCTATTTCTAACAATCTCCACGTGGGGCTGACTCACACATTGATATGCAGTGCAGCTCAGAAAACCTACATTGAATTCCAAGCCTTCTACAACAACAGGACAAAAGGTAGCAATGCTAGTGTAGTGTATTTTGGAGGTCCATGAACAAAACAAACTCCAAGCAATACAGCCTTCCAGATAAAGAAGAGACAAGGGACACACGTACTCATCTGTCTCCAATTGTTGACTAAAAAAGGTGATAAATGTTTACAGTAAGAAATTATATACCTATTCTTAATCATTTATTGTAGAGTTCCTCTGCCTATATACTACACTTTAACCTGTACATGCCACAAGTTGCCAACTCGCTGTTGGCATTTCAATGACATTATGAAACTGTTAGCATGTATTCAAAATAATATGTAGCTTAGCTATATATCAGACCACTACTACAGTACACAAAACATAACATGCAACCTCCTATCGCATAAAAATATATAACTATGTCGAAGGAAAATAAATGACAGTAACCAATATTTGGTACTTCACAATCTATTTGCGTTGTCCAGTGAGCAACTATTCATTTAAATAGAAAATTCATGAATGGTAAAATCCGATGGCAACTTACCATTTTCGCGATCAGATGCTTCATCGAAGTTTGGCAATTGCATCAAGCAATGACTGCTCTTGGTCCTGCAATGATATAGTAAACATCAACTTTTCAAGAAGGAACAAACTACCCCAGTTCAGATTCTCTTAGAAACTACTAGGGGGGAATAGAGAAAACCAACTTACTTTAAGCAGTTTCTTTGCCCTTTCAATTGTATACACATCTGGATCAGATAATACACTTTCCACCTGTTGATAAGACACATATAAGACATTAGCATAACAATTTTCCATTCAATTTCACCAAATTGATAAATATGTACCTTTTTCACAAGAGTTTCAGTATTAGGTATGTCAATATGATTGTAGGTCAAAAGCCCCATGTCATTGGGTGAAGCATAACACTCGTTTGCATGATACCTTCCGCTTCTCCCATTCATACCTTCAATAACACCATCAGATGCCAGCCAACCACCCTGATGTGGAAGGGGTTTGATAGGCAGAGCCCCGTCTTGTGTTTTCAGGTGCCAGCTGTCAAGGAGCACTTTTTAACTGCCAGTATAACACAAAGCATGCCACACTAACTACAGAAATGCATGCTCAATGATAAATGCATGCTCAATAATCATTAAGATTTCAAAACAATAAAGTGGGTGTTGAACCCAACTCATTCATTAAGAAAAATATCAAATGCTAGGTTAGGACAATGCTTGAGCAAGAACATTGCTAATGAAAAAGGATGCAATAATAAAACATACTTTCATATTACCTTTCCTGATTTGCCTATTTTTCAAAAAAAAAAAAAAAAAAGAGAGAGAGTTCATCTTGGTTCAACTGGTGTCTGTGTGCATGTGTGTGAACAAGTTGAACATTTTTTTTTTGCAACAACCATGTCTTTCACACTTGACAGGAGGTCACCTATTAAGAACTATAAGAACATTCTTGACGGTGGACAAAAAAAGCAGGATCAAGAATACTCAAGCTTACTCTATATGTCTGGTTGCCCACGATTGCTTGCAAAGGCATGATGGGTGAGTGGGGATCCACAGCGAGTGAATACATGGAATGGGATTTCTTCTGCCTCTTGAGAGGTCCATGGTTGTGATCAACTACGCTGTTATGAGGCAAGCTAGATTGCATTCCACCTCCCTGCCTTGACTGCCTACATTAGTTTATGAATACAAAGCACATTTTAATGATCATGGAATCAGTATCGAAGTTACCAATTTGTTCATCCCAATGAATGCAAATGTTTTAACCTTTTATACAGGTCTACACGGTACCTTATTCTATGGACAGCCTCCTCTTCATTGACCATGTTTAATAGCATTCTGTGTTCCACATCAGAGACTTTCAACTCTCTTCTTAGTTCAGTGATTAGACTTTCTTTTTCCTGCACAAGACCTTTGTTAAAATTTCTCGGTGAGGAATACAATAGGCTACAGTAGTCACCAATAAGTTTCCATTGATGGAATTACCCATGTTAGGGCATCCGATTGCATTTTGAATGCTCTGAGAACACCAGTATATGCCTGTTGCTCAATCTGATGGACATCGCTATCCAACTTGATGTGCGCTCTTGGCTGAGAAAGTGTGCCTGCTAATGAACGTCCGTTCCCACTGAAGTGCACTCTTGGTCCTCTAATTTGATATGTTGGAGGCAGCTCATCATCAATCCCTGAAATCAGGCAAATGATCAATACAACAATAATGCAAATACCAAAAAAAAATTTCTAAAGCAATAAACTTAAGTTCAAGATTGGTGGTGTGCGGATAACTTCCATAGCTTTATGTTGTTTCCACGATAATAAATTATCAACTTGTTCGTCCACCTTCCCCTTTTTTAATACATAATTATAATAATAAAAGGCAGCACTCCCATTCCCCTCAAAAAATCAACTCAGTCATATTACAACAGCCATGCTATTTTCAATCCAATTCTTCATGCAGCTATGCTACTCTTTGTGAATTCTATGATAATTATATCACATTTTTACATGACAATAATTTACATGGAACAATTATGGAGCAAACAATAAACAAAACCCTGTCTAGTCCCACTAATCTCAATATGTGGTCCAGCTTCCAGCATCAGTATTCAGAAAGCATCAACCAGACTCCCCGCGCTATTCCCCTCACTATCCCATCGCCACAGTTCATATTAACGACAATGTACAATGGACTCAAACCTGAAAGATACCAATCACGCACGTTCCACGTGACTACTGATGATAAAAAAATACCGTATAAACAAAATCGCATCGCCACGCTACTAAGCACACATGTGTGTACCCATCCTAAGACAATCGCCGGCAGCAGCCAAATGCTCTGATTCCATCGATACCGCACGCACGCAAGAGCATGGCTTCCTCGCATTTGCATTTGCCAGCATTAAAGCAAACAACATAGGGATCATCTAGAACGCGACTCACCGCTGCTGTCGAAGCCGCGGTACTCCATGACCTTCCGCGACGCAACGGAGCCCACGAAACCTCGAAAACTGCCGGCGTCTCCTCCGGACTCGGGCGGCGCGGCCAAACCCACCAGATCTCAAATCCGGCAAGCGTTGGGATCTCCAGAGCCAGGCCTCCAATCCATGTAGTAGCTTGTAGCGTGGTTTCGACCTCGGTTTGGACCTCTGGCCTCTGGAATCGGATGGGGATTCGGTCAGGCGAGGGTTTCCGCCTTCACGGCTCACACTTTTCCTTTTCGCTTTTGGATTGATTGGACGATGGACGCTCGGCGGCGGCGGCGGCGGCGGCCGGACGTCACGTCGGTTTGTTATTTTCTCCCGAGAAAAGTCGCAGACCAAGCCCATACAAGCACATGAAGCCCAGTTGGAAGGGGCCCAAAACTTTGGGGGCCCAGTACAGTTGCCCCACTGGCACTGGGCCATACACGGGCCACCAAAATAATTTTGTTCCACAATCACGGGCGAAGGCGAGGAGACGTGTCCCACTGAATCCCCTTCGTTAGAGCGGCACCAGCGATGGCGACGGCGGGGCTGTCGCCGCCGCCGTGGAGCAGGCTGGAGGGGCAGGTGGTGCTGGTGACGGGGGCCTCCTCCGGCATCGGCCGCGAATTCTGCCTCGACCTGGCGCGCGCCGGCTGCCGCGTCGTCGCCGCCGCCCGCCGCGCCGACCGGCTCCGCTCGCTCTGCGACGAGATCAACGCCTCCGCTGCCGCCCAAGGCCCCAGCGCGGTGGCTGTGGAGCTCGATGTCGCCGCTGGTGGCTCGGTCCTGGAGGCAGCGGTGCAGAGGGCCTGGGACGCCTTTGGCCGCATCGACGCCTTGATCAACAACGCTGGCATCCGAGGTACGGACGGGTATCCGTTAAATTGGAGCTCAGATATGTTCATTAGAGATCTAAATGCCAAATGAAATATGCACCAAACCAACTAAGCTCAGATGTGTGTGGAATTCCAATTCGTTAGCGAAACAAGAACGTGTTGGCTCAAGTGTATGGTAATATAATATATGTGTTTGTTGTTTATTATACCTCAGGTGCAGTGCATTCTCCGTTAGATTGGCCTGAGGATGAGTGGGACAGAGTCATCAAGACGAACCTAACCGGATCATGGCTCGTGGCCAAGCATGTCTGTCGACGCATGCGTGATGCCAAGCTAAATGGTTCAGTGGTTAACATCACCTCTGTTGCTGGTCTTAACCGCGGCCATCTGCCTGGCTCCACTGGATATGCAGCATCAAAGGCTGCTGTGCATTATGCCACCAAGGTAGCATTGTTCTTCCTCACCAAACATTTGTTTCGCACCTGTCTTCGTCATAAACCGATTCGATTATATTTTTTTGCAGATTATGGCTTTGGAACTGGGCACATATGGCATCAGAGTCAACTCAATTGCACCTGGAATTTTCAAATCAGAGATAACTGCTCCCCTGTTTCAAAAGAGGTGGTTGAGCACTGTTGCTTCAAAGATAGTGCCGCTCAAGGAGCATGGCGCTACTGATCCTGCACTGACGCCGCTGGTCCGTTTCTTGATCCATGAGGCATCGTCATATGTGACTGGCAACATCTTCGTTGTAGATTCAGGTGCCACCATACCTGGTGTTCCGATATTCTCCTCCCTGTAATTTTCGTTTAAGGTTTAGTTTACTGTAGCTAATTGTACATATGGTTGCATAAAGCAGTCAGTTAAAGACTCCATGGAGGAAGGGCTACTTCTTCTTGTATAGTTGATTCCCTCGGCTAATATTGCATCAGTTCTGCTGTCGATTATTGTTGAGATCCGTAGTTTGGTATAGAATGGCAATCTTAAAGATGCTGCTTTATTTTTGAACATTTCAAAACACCAACTGAAATGAATTATGTAGAACTGCTTTTTAAGTGCATGAGTCATGACCAAATATATTTTTGTTCCATGGATTTTTTATAAAGAAAAACTCAGCTAATGATCAGGTTTGTTCAAAGTATTTGTAGTAAAAAGCATACCAATGCAGTTCAGTGGTATGATAAATAATGCATTTGATTTTCCAGTGGCCCTGAGTGATGTTAATGCAGTTCAGTGGTATGAAAAACAATTCATTTGATTTTCCAGTGGCCCTGAAGTACACTAATGCAGTGATGTTCTGTGATAAAACTAAACAGGCGAGTGATCTTAAGGTGTTACCAAACCAACTTTACTTATTTTCTCTTTATTATTTGTATTAACCTTAAGATACGTTTTCTTATACTGATCCATTGTTTCAAATAACTTGATCTATGTTTGGCTAAACAGGGCAAACACTCTCCATCCTGATAAAAAGCCAAAAAAATAAATAAAATACAATAATTTACTATGTACAGGATGTCTATTACTGATGTTTTGCATAATAGAAAAACATGGATTATACAAAACAATTTTGTTGCAGTGTCAAGGAAAAACCTCAGTCTAATGTCTGACATTTGTACATTCTGGATTGGGATTAAAGCAAAAAAAAATCACCAAGCTTCAAACAAATATATAGGACAACTGCAAAACATAAACCTCACTCAAATAAATAGTTCCAAAGTTACGGTGATAGTAGCTATGTATGGAAACCTAAACAAATAGTTTGGTATTGCCAATGGCAAATAAGAAAAACCTAAACAAATAGTTTACTGGTATTGCCAATTACAAATAAGAAACATCTAAACTCCATACATCTGCATGTTCTAAAAATCTCATTTCCACCTTATAAAGTTCCTCTGCTCAAATCTCATATTGCATCCCAATCTGCAATGTTTTACTAGGAGCTATCTTTAGGCTGGAAATGTTGGACCTGAAGTTCTTCTGCAGGAACCTATAGAGGTTGTTAATAATAAAGCGCTTGAAAAAGTTTTGCTTGGAACTCATTTTTAAAATAACCCTTCCAAGTACAAAGGTCGTTCCATTTGCTAAAGCTGAATCCATCAACATGATCTCATCATCACTTTGAGCTATTTCCTTGAGGGATGTAATGATTGATAGAACATACTCATCATCCTCCATATTCTGGGTGTCCATATAACCATATTGGACTATGCACCTGTAAACACCAAAAGGCTCTAGTCTGTCGAAGAGGAAGCGCTCTTCAGGCAGAACAGATGTCACAGGTAGATGCCTCACAGTGACAAACACCATCAGTTCACGGAGACAACCCATATGCTGAACGTAATGGCGCACAATTGGTGGGATGCCATTCATCAAGTCTGTGCAAAAGATGCATATTCCAGGTACTCTGTTGCTCATATTCACTATTTTAATGAATTCCTGCCTATCCATCAAGTTACTCGCTTCATATTCATTCTTCTTGCTTCGCCCATAGGTCCAAGAAAGTGTAATTATAAGGAAAAATGCGGTTATTGCAAATGGAACCCAGCCACCTTGTGCAATCTTATATAGGAGTGATATGGTCATGAGACCTTCAATGGCAGTGTAGATAACATAAAATGAGCCAGCAATTGCAGGATGTGTTTGCCATATTATTACCATGACCACTGTTATCAGATGTGTTGTAATAAGCATAACCCATATCACTGCAACACCTGCATGTCAAAAGAATGTGTACATTATTTACCAGAGCTCCAATATTTATAACACTGCCTGCTGCTAAGCATGATATTTCTATGAAGTACTATCTAAATTTATGCAATAGTGCAATACCATCTCTGCTATGGGAATTGTGCTTTATAGGCCAAGTATGTGCTACAGACTGATGAGTAAAAAAGTAGCAAATGAAACTATCTTTTTTAGTAGCAAATGAAACTATCTTTTTTTAGATAATATGGAAACGTAGCAAACAATAATATAAGAATGTGCTATATATTTCTTACCATAGGCTTGCCCAATCTCAGGTCCACCCTTAAAACCAACAGTAATCAATATACAAGCAATCATCAAGAAATAGTTGATCTCTGGAGAGTATACTTGGCCTTCATATTTTTTGAGGTATGCTTCATAGTAACTCTAGGAAACAACCTAAAGCAATTGATTGTTTGATGATGGAGAAACTGGCAGATATCAATGCCTGGCTTGCAACGATGGCAGCCAAAGTAGCTACAATAAACATTGGCCAAAACAGTGGCTCTGGGACGCTACTATAAAATGCTTTGCTGAGCTTAGATGGGTTCTTGATCAAAAATGCTGCCTGGCCAGCATATGCGAGTATCAGCGCTGGATAAACTAGGCATGAGTATGCCATCTGCAAGGACAAAGGAAAGGGCATTAGCTATTAGCTAATGGTTTCTTATTTATATAATAGGATAGGAAAATTATCATATTAAGTACCTGGATTGATTTCTTGTTGAAATGACCCAAGTCAGCAAACATAGCTTCAGCACCTGATGACAACCGTAATTATTTAGTGTACTTGATTACAAAATAATCAGACGTTGCTTGTTTCTTGTTGTACCACATGAACAATATCTTTCTATGATTATATTGCATGTTTCTTGTTGAAATGGGAAAAAGTATTGTAGGTTACAATTCTTACCTGTTATGCACAAAACAACTGTTCCAAATTGCTCCCAACCAGCCCTTTTGTTCCTCGCTTGAAAAGATATATGTAATATGGGGATATGGCTTTCAGAACCGGTGGGTAATACTTGATAATATTGTATAGTCCAATTGATGCAATTAAGGCGAACCACACGAGCATAATGGGAGAAAAAAGAAGCCAACTTTGCTTGTGCCTTTCTGTTGGAAAAGGAAAAGGAAGACCAGGATAATCACACATAGGAGGACAACGTGACCTGAAACAAGAAAGATATAAAATATTACTCGTTGCTTTTGCTTGCTATGATAAAATGGCTCTAAACAAAATATCATGATTAGAGATTACCTTGTTTAATGCTAGAATATCTTGACTGGATTCCTTGAACAGCTGATAGGACTGGATAAATTTGGAGAAAAGCATCAGGAAATCGAAAAAGAGGATTGGACCCTATTACTTTTAAGTCTGAGCTAGGAATTGGGATGACAAATCAAAATGCCTTTTGTGATTCTCAGTGGAATTTACATCCTTTACACATGTTTCCCGTTATTGTGGTAATGCTTTTTATGTCATTCTACTACCGGCGTCATACACATGGTTGTCTGACAAAGACTACTCTTTTTTGTTTTTGTTTGAAAGACCATATTAGATTATTCTTGGATTATGAGGTAATTAATCATTGTATTTTTTCCTAAAATAAAAAAAACAATGCCCCATGCATATTATCTTGAAATAGAAACAGTGATGCTCCCTTAAGGACACATATTTTTAACTTTACCTAAAGTAATAAAAATATGTATATACCTGAGATGGAAGGAGTGAGGGCGCCATCACCCATCACCATGCAAGTTCCAACCAACACAAAGCAGGTGATGACTGCCTGCGCAATGGGTCTACCTTCCAAGAACTTGAGCATCCTAGGTTGCAGGTTGCTCTTTTTGCTGTGGAACTTGAGGTTGGCATCTGATGCCAGCCGAGTGACCGGCACCGGCATCGACTTGCCGCTGAAGTTGACGTGCTGGCGCAAAAGCGAGTATAGGGCAAATGTGCCACCTGCACGTGTAAAACAAAATATACATGACGATGTGATCACGAGTGTGAGTGCCAAGACGCAAGCAGATCGAGGGATGCTGCAGATAGGTTTTTTTCTTCCTGGATATAACATGGTGTACTGTAGTGCTTGCATCTCTGTAAGTTTCCTAGCTTCTCATCAATAATATAACGGTTTTTCTTGCTGGATATAACATGACGAGCTTCTCATCAATAATATAATGTTTTTTTTGCTGGATATAACAGGGCGTACTGTAGTGCTAGCATTCTTCATCTCTGCAAGTTTCCTAACTTCTCATCAATAATATAACTTACTAAATAAATAAATTCTACTTTGCCACTTAGTTCGATGCTTTGCTCAATGTTACTCTGTTTTAAAAAAGCCTGTCAAATAGACGTCAGCTGGTAAATCTGAAAAGGCCACGATTTTTGCCCACCAAATATGTAGCATAGTACACGGATTACTAAATAAATAAATTCTACTTTGCCACTTAGTTCGATGCTTTGCTCAACGTTACTCTGTTTTTTTAAAAACGTGTCAAATAGGCGGCAGCTGGTAAATCGAAAAAGGCCACGATTTTTGCCCACCAAATATGTAGCATAGTACACGGATTTATTAGTTAGATTTAATTTTACCATATTTTAAGCAGTACCGTTACTGACTAAACCGACCTACACCGACCTTCCATATTCAAGATCTAAGGCTTAGAAAAAGAAACAAAGTAAATTTAAATGTACAATAGTGTGTACCTTCTCCATGGTCATCTGCGTGGAGCACGATGAAGACATACTTGACGAGGCTGACGAGTGTGAGCGTCCAGAGGATGAGGCTGAGGATGCCGAGGATGTCGTCGGCGCCGGGGTCCGGCAGGGTGAAGGACGAGAAGGTGTACAACGGCGACGTCCCGATGTCGCCGTACACCACGCCCAGCGACTGGTACCCCAGCAGCGCCAACTGCCACGCCGAGAACTCCTGCAAGGTGGCGGCGACCGCGTGACAAGTTGCCAAGAAAGATCGATGGATCTGCATGCATAAATCATATGTGTCGTGTTCGTACCACTGGGTTGCGGTGCCTCATCTTGTACGACTGACTGAACGTCCGGCGAGTGCCACCGCCGCCAGCACCGATGATCTGCTTGCCTTCGATGTCGATTTCCTCCTCAGTGATCTGATCCGTCGAGATCCTCTCGTCCACGGCCGCAACGGCGGCGGCGTTTACCTGGACGATCACGTCGTCTGCCGGTGCCGCACGGTGCTCCATCGCAGGCCCGACAGCGAACGCGCGCGGGAACCCTTGTGATGTTGAACACCAACTTATAGCATGCATATATACATATAATCAGATTCAAACGAGATTGAGTGCATGGATCACTACCTTTGACTAGGGCCACCCGACGGCGGACGAGGAGTGGAGCACGACTCGAGATGGCGGCGCCGGCGCAGCGCAAATGGAGATCGAGGGCAGGCTATAGCCCTCCTCGCGCGACCTGGACTAATATAGCACGCACGCACGCGCTAGCTCCGGCTATATAGTTACTGGTTGTTGAATCTGGTTGTATACGCGTGCGCGTGTGGTCGTCCATGCGTGCGTCCATCTCGCTGGACCCTGTCATGTATGGTTAGTTGTTGCCACGCCCGTACATGCACCTGTTATTAACATATATATTAGCAGGCCTTGTGGATTCATAGAACTATAATTAATAGTCAGTTTTTAATAATGTGCTCCTTTACACGCTAAATGCTGGCTAATAACGTACCTCACTAGTTGGGTTAAACCCATTAGTAACAGCTAATAATAATTAGGTATGAGCTATTAGCAAGCTAATTATATTAACGGGCAAATAGATCCAAATCAAGTATATAAGAAACTGGAGAACTGCAGAAGAACCTCTATATCTGGAGAGCATGCACATTACTCCTAAGAGGGCTTTCAGCAGTAAAAATAAGAATCTAGTTTTTTTCCAATCATTATTTGTGTAATGAAAAGAAAAAAAAGATAACCCATCGCCAATAGTTTTCAGTAAATTTCTTGCTCTAAAAAAACCGTTCTAAAGATTTTGTTTTCATCATTTTGTTCCCAACCATATTATATAGAATACTGAGAAATAGAGCAAGAGATTCTGTTTTGTAGGTTTTGGCTGCGAGTTAGGATACCTTGGCAACAGGGGGGATGACTGGCAACATGGTCTAAGAATACTGAGAAGTAAAGCATGATTTTTATTTTTATTTTTTTGAAAAAATCCGGTGACCCGAAAATATGTTAATATAAGAGAGAGAGTTTACAACATATTACGTAAAAAGCGCAACCACCTGCATCATATCGCTACAAGGGGTTTGAAAAACAAAGCCAATTACTCACTAAAATGAGCCACAACTGACAGACGCTGTCAGAATTAAATATTGAGCGACGGTATTTTCAAATTTGAGAATAACCGAGAGGTAAAGTAGGCAATGAAGATTCCAATTTTAAGGTTCTAGATGTGAGTTATGGGCGGGGATGACTGGGTATAACAGATAGCGTTGTCAGCCATGCATCCCTGATACCTTTGATCATAGACATAACCTATAGAACATGATCTCGATTGGCTACAAAACATGATATCGATTGTTTATTCTTTATCTCAGTATGTATTATCATATTTTAAAATAGCGGCCTACAATCGTAATTAGTGGTCGGAGATGTCTCCGTTTTTCCAAGCGCAGATAGATTTGGAATTAGGATAGTGAGTTGTTGGAGGAATGTTTCTCATGTTTTTTCTGTTGTGCCAAAAATTCAAGATTAGGAGTAGATTACCGAACTATTCTCGAGATGTTCCAAGTTAGAAGCGAGAAGAGGATGGACTAGCTCACTGTACAAAACCCAACACCTCACATGGTACCAATAGAAATGTGCAAATGATACAGGAGGATCAAACTACTATATTGGTATTGTTAGCAGATTTTTGGTTGCAAGGAATGGGATGGGTTAGTTTGATTCTCCTCTTCCACGGATATTTGGATTGGAGGCAATAGAAGACATAGTAATCGCTTTAGGAAAATATGCCTCCAAGACGTGGGTTCACTACGTCCAATGGAACGAAGGGATAGGGGCGTCTCAACTAGTTGGCATCACGAGCTGTTTGCCTCCGTTTGTCTCAGAGATGTGAGTACTCCATCCCATCCATCCGTTCAGCTTAATCATCAGAAAATAGGGATAGACCTATCACTCTCTACCAAAGGCTGTGTTTAGTTCCCCGCAGATACCCCAAAAAGTTTCTCAAAGCGCTGATTCCCATCACATCAAATCTTTTAACGCATTTACAAACCCAAAGATTAAATGTGGATAAATAAAAAAACTAATTTGGTATACTTTTTGGCTAGAATTAGTCCAATGCCTGATGGAATGAACGAAGGGAATTACTAAATACAAAACGAAAAATCTTCATGATGAGACTATTCTTAAAAAGCACCCTATCCCATAAATCAAGGGCATAACCATCCTATACTAAACATCTCCAAACTCAATACATGCTTAGTTTCCATGTACACTCTTATAATAGAGGATCAAATATTTATCACAATATTTTTCAGGGGACAATGATACATAAATTAAATACTCAAATACATAAGCCACGACTGTAATCAAGTGACTGTGTTGCCACTTGTGTCATTGTGGGAATCAAAAGTCTGGAACTTAAAACAGCAGCAAGGGACTCTCGACTGGGCACAAATGACCACCACATGCCTAAACCCTAGCTACTAATACAGACAATAGCTAAATCTGTGACTATGTGCGTAAGAAGGCTCCATGAGTGAGAATGTGAGATACACGAGCGCATGAAACAATTACATTAGGACCACATGGGAGAATTGCCACATTTCCTTCAGCTGCTTGTGTTGCTTCTCTATCAGTTTTGCAGATGAAATTAGACGGCTTCTGAAGCATCATACTCAATGCTACTCAGGAGTTGTGCTGAACAGTACCCGATCATGCTGCAGTGCTGCACGCCAATGTATTCTGCATGTGAAGGTAAAAAAGAAATAGTGAGGCCAAGCATTGTTAGTTCTTGAAGACAGAGACACCATACGAAAATTACACCTCTGACGAGTCAGGACTCCAATTGCAGAGGTCAGATTTTTTTTTTTGGTGAGTGTGTATCCTTAAAGCAATAAAACTGAACTGGTAAGCACGTTGAGCATAGTAATGCACCAAAAACCAAACATTTCAGCAGTACAATGTTGGATAAAGAAAATTTCTTCCACTGAACATTGTGCTTCTCTATCTCTATACGGTGGAGTATTTTCCATAGTAAGCATTCAACCAAATGACCCATCATTTGATTTTTTTTTTTTTTTTTATTGACAGCCATCATTGCCAGCAAGTAAGTTTAGCACAAGTGAAGTAAAATATCTTCGGTTCTGCAGCAAAAAAAAAAAAAAAAGACTGGCCCACAAAATCTTCAGAACTTTTCCACAGGTGCACAAGAGTTATGTAGATGCTGAAAACCTCTCTAGTGGAAGTTTTGCAGCCATAAACACAGGCCAAGGAAGCCAAAGATTTTAAAAGACACAAATATACGCTCATAATTTCATGATTGAGTGGAGCACAGAAAACCAGTTTTCTTCATCTTTTCTTTCTTTTCAGAATTTTGAAAGTTCCATCGATAATTTTTTTTTTTTTTTGACTAATGCATTGTTACTAGTCTCAGAAAATATTGTACACACCTAACTTTTCTCCTTCTATTACTTTAGCAAACTGATTTTTTTTTTTAAAGGAAGTAAGAAAAGGGATGCACAGACCAATAAGCTAGATATGTACACATACAAAAACACCTGTTTCAATGTGATTCAAGAAGAACTTGTATTTAGATTTTCACTAAGTAACTACTTTTTGACACTTGCATTTTCAAGATTTAGTGTTGAGCTCGAATATCAGCTGTGTATAAGTTAATACATTTGAGCATCAATCAATACATACTTTGATGAAGTACTGAATATGCCATACTTGATATATAGTGCCTGAAGGAAAATGGTTATAAACCCATAACAAACCCTTAAAGTCTGGAGCTCAGCATCATAATGCAACAGTGCATACTATGGAATACCTTTATCAGCTTTCTTTTAGCTTCAGTTTCACCTTCACGTCAACTCCATTCTCAATAATTGCATGCAACACAACTTTAATTTTTCCTTCAATCCTATCCCCTTTCCTTGGTGTATACAGTGCATTGTGAATATCATCCTCTAATGCACGCTTTGCAAAAAACAATGCACCGACTGCTGCACATGCTTTCATACCCTTACCCTTCTTTGAACCAAGATCAAACTTCATATCCTTTGATATAGAGTGTGCAACCGCAACCACCCTGCTCGTCACTTTCGGTGCACAAAGCAAGCACGCACTGACCCCTTTGTGACATGTATATCAAGGCAGAAAGGGTGGTGGTAAGGATCAGTCATCTGGTTGAACGTTGGCATCCGTTCCCGCTTCACCTCAACCATATCATCATCTCTAATTGCATGCTTTGATGGCTTTGGAGAATTGGAAGAAACATACTTGGCAGGCTCCACGTTGCATTCCTTTGTGTTCTTGGCATTGGTTTTGTCCCTATTCTTGCTTGGGCGCAAGGGCAGGCTGTTCTCCTCGTATTCCTTGGATTGCCGGTCCAGTTTGTAGAACAACTTCTTTGCGGTGCCGCATGTCATCAATTTCATCATCAAAGTCTTGTACTTCATTGTTGTCATGCCGGTGGAGGTCATCCAGGTACTCATTGCCCCTTGCAGCCTCCGAAGAGAAGCCGGAAGGGCGTGGTCCAGAGGTCGGAGTCGACCACATCAATGTGGAAGCCAGATCCAAGAAGGTCAGAACTGGATTGAGGTGAGCTTTGGGGCAACGGACTTGAACATATGGAGACTGGCGCTGTGGTGGTGCAGCCAAGGCTTTGGAAGGGAGGATGGAGAATTCGCGGCAAAGAAAGAGGAGTCCGGAGAGCTGAGGCATCCGAGACGAGCACCGCTGCCGCACATGGAGGAACAACTGCTGCAGGGACATTTCTGCATGCAAACACACTGCGTGGTGTAAACTCAATAATTATTGACAAAATCAAAGTTAAGTTTGTAGGATACATACATGTAAATACTAGTGATTGGGACAGATTCAATTGCATATAGCTTGGTAATGCTCAGTTCAGTACAGCAGGAAGGGGAAAGGAAAGGGCAGTGCACCTAGGCCCTGTTTGTTTTCCGCTATTCCGAGACTCACCGAAACTGACAAGCAGAATTTTCTGGAAAGCTGCTGCCTGCAAAAGCTGTAGCTGGAGACCCTGGGTGTTTGGCAATGTTGATTATTTCTAGTTGATTGTCTGTCCTGAGTGCAAAATGACCTATGTGCCCGCCCTTAGGGTTGGTGATAGCTCATCTGCTTACCGCATCTAAGCAAAAAGGCAATATCGATAGTAAATTGTTTTAGTTTCTTAAATAGAAGTTTGGTTGCACATGGAAATACGTGATATATCCAATAATTGGTAGGGCTACATGATAATCAAAAGAAAACACTACTATTCTCTTACCATGTCCTCTTCATTCCACTGAATATTATGAGCAGTCAATTCTTCCAAGCAAATATCTAAGAAAATTCTATGTGACACCGCCCCACACTGCTGTAGGTTCGGTGTTTTTATCTATAAACACAACATACATTATTTTTTAAAAAACTTAGGGGCTCCCCATTTCCATTCATAGAATGGAAATACGCTGTCATACAAAGTTTTAAGACATTGACACAACATACACTATGTCACTTATTTCCATCAGTAAATGGATAAAAAGGTTGCACAATCAACTATTTGACATTAACACATACTTTGGCTCTAAAATAGCAAGAGATAGACCAAAAGAATAAATTGCAGTTTGAAATTGACACATATACATCTGTAATATGCATAAAACAACTGCTGCAATACTAACCATTTCTATATTAGTGTTCCTTGCTGAAATTCCATACATGTTAGTCTAACAAGTCTGTCGTATTAACAAAAATATTAAGTATGTATTATGAATGGAACAATCTTTCAGGACAAATACAAGCACAGGCACATAATAGCTAAGCTAAACCCTGTAACAAGCAAGCATACCAAGATAACTTGGGTTGCAAATGACCTAGACGGAGCAAATCGAAGAACAGGGGTTAATCTCACGCATGTTTTAAAGAGAGGGTGGATCAGCAAGAACTAACCTTAGGGGTCAAGGGCCGGCGGCTCCGAGCGGCCAGCGGGCTGGCGGCGGGGAGGAGGGCGAAGGCGGCGCTGCCGCTGGAAAAGATTTGATTACTCGTCCAAGTGAATCATTCAGACTAAATTACAGGGTAAGCAATCAAGGCAACTCGTCGAGCGAACGAAACAACTGTAGAATCTCGAAACTTCGAACTCACGGGGACGGGCGACTGCTGACGACACTAGAGGACGGGGACGCGGAGGCGCCGGTGGAGACGAGGAGTGCACCGCGAGGATGCTGGAGAGCGGCGCCGTCGTTCCTGGGCGGCCAGGTTCGACGCCGGCAAGGGTGACGCGAGATGGGCCTTCAATTGTTATTGGGCCTCAAAGGCCTATTTGGACTGCCCTGGGCCATTCAGCCGAGGTAAGAAAAGAGGTAATGGTCCATTTTAATTTGGAAAAAAGTATATTTCTCCCTAACTATCACGAAAAGTTCACTTTTCCTCCCCAACGCCAAAAACCGGACAAATCACCTCCCCTTAACTTTTCAAACCATGCAAATTACCTCCCTCGAGCGGTTTTTAAGGGCGGTATTGCTACAATAACGACGGTTTGTCATTTTTAAAAAAATTCTATTGAATCTTTGAAAAATCATAGTAAATCCACGGAAAAATCATAAAATGGAAAATCTAATTTTGTTGGACTCCCACATGATTAGATCTACACAAAGTGAATATATAATATGATATATACTTTAATATAAAGTTTTTGCTACGAAGGTTTTGTATTTTTCTTTTTATTTATATTCAAGTGTAGATATAATTATGTGGAGTCTAACAAAATTGGATTTTTCATTTCATGATTTTTCTGTGATTTACTATGATTTTTAAAGATTCAACCGAATTTTTTAAAAGAAAAAGGAAACCGATATTCTTCAGAAGCAATACCGCCCTCAAAACCTCTCGAGGGGGTAATTTAAATGGTTTGAAAAAGTTGAGTGAGGTGATCTGTCCGGTTTTTCGCGTTGAGGGAGGAAAATGAACTTTAAAAGATGATAGTTGGGGAGGTAATTTGGACTTTTTCCTTTTAATTTTAGCTCCTTAAATTGTCGCCACGCTTCTGCTATAAAAAAACACTGGATATGTTTACCTTATAAATTGTCGCCACGTGATTTGAGTTTGCTTTTCAAACCTTAAAAACTGGATATTTTTACCTTATAAATTTTTCATAACACTTCAAATTACTTCCGAATACATTTTTTTTAAAAAAAGAATCACTTCCCAAAAGTTTTAAAAAAGTAATTTTTGAGGCGATTTTATCATTTTTTTTTTTAAAAGCATCCGGCAAGTATTTTAGAAGTAATGTTATCAAACCGCGGGAAATGTTTTTACTAAGCTTATAAAATCCCTAAAATAATATTAGTGGTACATTCGGATACAATGAATCCAAATAAAATATTTTTGTGTTATGAAAACATATGAATCTCATGAAGTTTACAAAAATTAGATTTATCTATAGGAAAAATATCTAGAATACATTTTTTTTTTTTTGAACAATAGGACAAAATATGCTTTACTCACCCCCATGAACACACGCGACGCATATAAAAAAACCTCCAGGAAAATTTGGCAAAAACATTCTAGCTCTAAACGGAACGCCGCTTACCACTTAATGCATAACGCCGGTAAATCCTTGGGAAAATCCGGGAAAAGGTCTGCGAGCACCGGATTTGAACCCTCGTGGGCAACGCGTTCCACTGGACCGTCCTACCATTGGACTACAAGCCAATTCCATAAAAATTCTAAGAACATTCTAACTCTAATCTTGTTAAATATAAATTTCCATGCGGCCCGAAGCGAGGGCCCAAACCCGTCCCGATGTTTTGGCCCAACCCAAGCATGGCTTTCGCGCGAACACCCTGTTAGTGCCTGCCCCCTCCCCCCCCCTAAGAGCGATCAAGCAACTTCAACTCCAAGGATGCGTCCTCTTAAGCCTCAGATCTGGTGACCTCGATCTACCATCCACCTAGGCGGTTTCCCTTTCCATGTCTCGACTCTCCTTCCTCTCTCTCGTTTCCCTTCCCATCTCAATGACGTGAGTTCATGCTCTTGTCCTTCCTCCTCCGGCTCGCCCGCTTTCTAACGGTCTCTCATGTCTCCGTCTTCTCGTTGGGTGTCCTCATCTCCCAAAGACCGGGCTCTGCGGTTGGGCGGTGACTCAAAACCCTAACCCTAGCCCTTCCCTTTCCATCCGATCGGATGTGACTTCTTTCTCTTGTTTATATTGTAGGTCGGTAGTCGATGCATCCACGTCTAGCCGCTGTGGCTTCTACAAAATGAGCTTCGATGTCGGTAGCCACCCGCACCATCGAAAACAGAGTCAGAGGCCATGGCGGAGGGCGACATCCATCTCGCTGAGCATGGCGCCCGAGGCGAGGATGACGGCGATGTCCGTGAGGATCGATGTTGCTTGCCTTATTCGGTACCCACCGGGAGGATCCGATCGAGGTGGACTGCGTGGTGAAGGGGCGGCGGCGACCGTATGGTCAGCTCCAACTACAATTTCATTTTTAATCAAATGTAACACCTTATGCATTGCTCCTTTTATCTACTACAGAAAGAATAGAAATCTTGTTTCCCAAGGAGGCGACCTTAAATTTGATCAAATACTTAAAAACTACTAATGTTTAAATCTTAAAAGGTTTAACTAGATTTGATGAAACTTTAAAAGGTTTAATTAGAAACTATCATGTTTAAACTAGTGTCATGTACTCCATCGCAAAAAAGGATCAAAAATCTATTTTTTCTAAGGAGTCAAATGATCCCAAGTTTGAGAAACTATATATAAAACGTTACTAATATTTTTCATGCATGATAAATATAAGCAAAATAATCACAAAATATATTTTATAATAATAAAACTATCTAAATATATAAATTTTGATGTCAATCATTATCCGTTAAATGATAAACAGTTGGTACCTAAGCGGCTATTTAAACGGGTATAGAGTCATTTAAACGGGTATATAGAGTCATTTAAACGGGATAAATGACTGACTAAACATAAACACAGCGTAGGGTTTGAACTGCTGTTTATAGGCAAATAATGACACAAATCTAAGCTGTTTGATTTGAATTAGTCTTTTGGGTAAGCGCTAGCAATCAACCTACGATCAGTCCAATCAGAGGACTTTACTTGCACGAGCATCAGAGCATGAGGAGCATCGATGCTCTCTGTCTGTGACTCTCTGATGAGGAGGCTCTGAGCATTGACCGGCCGGCCGGGACAAGAACAAGCAAAGTGGGGGAGCTCCGCGGCAGACATGCATGCAGGAGAAACAAGCTAGCAATAGTGCGCCCTGCTCCGAGTGCATGCGAGCCCGGCCGGCAGAATCAACGGCGACAGACAAGGTGCTGGCCAGCCAGAGCCAGCCTTTGACCACACGGCGGCCAGTTCCTTCCTACTAGTGCAGAGCGAGCTCCCGTTTGAACGCAGGCGGCCGCCGCCGGAACCGGAAAACGTAGCGGCCACGGCCCACGGCGTGCTACTGGATCGGTCTCGCTCGCAGTTGCGCGGGCACGCGTGCCGTCGTTTCATTTCAACTCTTTCTCAGGTCTGAACTCTGAACCAAGAATACAGGGGAGATGGCCAGGTCACGGACACGGATCGGAGCAGCAGCTCCGGCCTGGCCAACTCGCATGCAAATGCAATGGAAGCCGCCGATCGATGTTGTCGGCAACGGGTAGCGGCAGACAGCATCCTGCACGCGAGGCCGTGACCGCTTGTCTAGTTTCGGGCTGAGCCGACCGGGTGCAGCGCCGGACGGACGGCCGCCACCTCTTGCGGTCTTGCCTCCGTCGTCTACCAGCAGCCAAAGGCTCGATGGCGCCTGACAACGACGACGCTACATGGAGACAGTCAGGTAGCAAAGCTACTGCCACTCTGCCATCTGGGACTGGGAGCTCTGCATGCGTAGACTAGAGACCAGACCAACCAGACACCACCGGTTGTGTTGTGTGCCACTGTTGCCACCTGGGAGTAGAGTAGAAGGAACGAGGGAGAGTGTTGAGTGAGTCACCCCGCGAGCTCGTCGTCTCTCTCAAGTCTCAATGTCTCATCCATGTATCATCGGCCGGCCGGTCTCCTTTTCGTGTGGCGGAATTAAGCGACCGCTGCTCGATCGGCGGATGACAAAAAAATCTCACGAGATTTGTCGCGGGATTGTACTTTCCAACAACCAGGAAATCGCTTATCTTTGCAAGTGATAGGGACTACTACTACGTGGTTGTATGTCGTCAACTTGTACACCGTATAGCTCACTCTTTGTACTCTTAGATCTCCCTAGCTAATAAATAGCAACATGTTCTAGGTATCATTAGCAGCTTGAAATAGTTTTTTTTTTACAATAATATCTCTCCTTTTCCCCCCCTCCCTCTCTGTCCATCCATCACACAAGGAGAATCACGTGTTATTTTACGATATAATATAGGCGGTCAGCAGTTTGTTTAGCTAGCACACGTACAAACTAAGGACCATGTAATCATTTTCCAACCCGATATAATCTATTTGGCACGTGCGTGCAGTGTCTTTGTTTTTTTTTTTTCCGAGACGGTTGCAGCTACTCCCGACCGTTGTGGGCGCCATTGCTTGTTTGGCTTGTTTCCTTGCTGTAGTGTAGTGTGCACACTAGCTCCAGAGTCCAAAGCTACTCGATCGAATCATCGTCACCTGGTGAGTACGTGGTCACAATATCTGAACTGAATGTCCCACCAGCCTAGCCTATAGAATACCACACGGCCGGCCACGCCACGCCACGCTACTCCGACTCGATCAGATCCCTTTGAGCTTGCGGCCTTCCGGCCGTCTTCCTCTCCCCTGCTTCCATCGATCCTACCTATCCGGCCGAGAAAAGGTCGTCTCCAAGAAGCACAAAGTAGGAGTCAAGATCGATCCATCTCTTGCAGTTCCAATTCCAGCAGCCAATTCCAGGTCGAGGGGCGGAATCGGATGCGTTGTTCATCTTGACCTCCGAGTACAGCGCACAGGCACGCAGAGCGGATACAGATACTACGGGAGACAGAGTAAGCTAGTGTTATGTGTATCTGATGAGATGCATAATCCATACAATGTCAGTGACAGGCAAGGTGTCTGCCTGATTTGTTTCTTTCTTTCTTTTCAGGTCCAGCAAATAAGCAGAGGAATCGAAGAGCCCCCTAATCCTCGTCTGGTTGAATCCATCGTCAGATAGATAGATACATGGGCAGGCCAAGAGGGAAGAGCAAGAAACTGAAGGACGACGAATCCGACCAAGACGGCAGCGGCGGCGAGGAGGTGTCCGTGTCCCCGACCCCGACACCGACAAAGACCAAGAGGAGGAGAGGAAGGCCGGCTCACAAGCGTCTCACGGATGATGACACCGACGACGTCGAAGCAGAGGACGATAAGGACGGCGCCGGCCAAGTCGCGGAGGAGGACGCAGACGGCGGCGCCAAATTAATATTACCCGCTCCCGCTGTGCGGCCAGCAGGCAACGGCAACGACGACGCCGCCGCAAAGGCTCGGCGGCTGAGAACGGAGCTGCCAAGAAGCGGCGGCGGCTGCGGGCCCGGTGAAGCGCGGCTCCGACGACGACACGGTGGGAGAGGATGGCGTCGTGGAGGGGCATGTGAGGTCCAAGTCCACTGGGTTCCGGTCCAATGGAAGCCGCCGGAAGAGCACTCCCCGGCGAGCCGCCGAGGCGGGAGTGGAATGCAAGTGAAGTGAGCATGCATCTACCCCATAGCTTACTACTTTTTTTTTTTTTAATTACTGGTGCTAGTGATGGTAGTTCCATGCTTCTCTAGCAGGAGCAGGAGCAGGAGCATGATCATGTTCATGCCACTACGTGCTGGTTGGTAGATGATAGCTATATTGCGTTGGTTAGCATCAATGTGACGGTGGTCTGCGTTGCAATTACAAGCATTTCAACTATTTACCTGTTTTAAGGAGAAACTATTTCCCCTTTGTTTTGTGAAGTCTCTGTTTGGTTGTTTATGCAGTGTTTACAAGAATTTCAAGCAGCGTTTTCTCTACTCTACTCACCCAAAGAGAAACTATAATCGCTGTTCAATAAAACTATAGAGGAATTTGCTATAACTAAGGCACCTGATTTTTCTCAACCTCTCGCGTGACGTTTCCCAGGATGATTGTAAATGGAAAAGTTATGGCATTTTTCGTGTAAAATTGTGCGCTACGCAGCAGGCCGGATTCAACCCGGCAACCTCCCTCTCATGTGTACCTCTTCTAACACTTCACCACACTATCTCTGTCTTTCCTCTAGGCTGCCCACATATTATAGAGAAACAAGTGTAAATTGCGCGGTTTAAGGACCTAAACAGAGTGTCAATTGCTTTCTTGGGCTGACCACATATTATAAAAACGAGTGTAAATTGCGTGTTTAAGGGCGCTAAACAGAAAGTGTCAATTGCTTTCTTGAGACCCTAAAACCAACTCAAAACGAAAAAGCGTGAACTACAAAGTTTCATAATTTTTCTAGATCTATAATTTTGATTTAGGGATTTCTCCATCCAAGGTCATCTAGGACATGTCTGCCAATCGAATTTGTAAAAGCTCTATTTGCCTAATATGGCCTAAAAGATAATTTCAAATGAAAATGTTGTCAATTACAAAGTTTCATAACTTTTCAAGGTCTACCACTTTCATGTTGGTAGTTTCTCCATCCGAGAATGTTACAAAAAATAGAATTTCAAAATCGGAAAATTCAAATGTACTTTTATATGACAAAATGATTGTAAATGAAAAGGTTCGCGGCATTTTTCCCCACAAAAATCGTGTGATACGCGGCCAGTCGGGTTCAAATCCACGACCTACCCATCACGCGTACCTCTTCTAACACTTCACCACACTATCACTTGTGTCTAGATTCTCTCTAGGCTGCCTAAATATTATAGAAAAAAAAAACGAGTGTAAATTGCTTAGGTGGAGAAACTAGGTTGTTACACACTCGATGGAATTGTACAATCTAGAGGCTTAAGCTCAAGTGTTTTCTAATAATAATATGAGAAATATCAGACTTTGTCACCATAAGTGCGAAATAATGCTAAATTTATTATAAGACATAATCACTTAGGCTATCGTTTGACAATTTTGCCTACTGTTTTGTCACATGCTAAAATTTGGATTGCCAACGTTCTACGGGCTACCTTAGTTTTTTTTTTTAAAAAAAAGAGTTTTGATGGCAGAAGCAATTGGTATAGATCCACTACAAATTTGGTGCCTAAGATCTGCCATGCTAAAAGTTACTCCTTTCATTCCCAATTATAATTCTAACTTTTCTAGGTACATTGTTTGACAATATGTAGGTATATATAACGAAATTTATAAATATAGAAGGCTTATAATTTGTTACAACAAAGATAGTAGTTTGGTTAGGAGGTGACACAAAACAAACACACCCATATCACAAGAAACATTATTTGTGTGCCTGCAATTTTATACCCTGGTTACGCACTCCATTTTAGTCCTTTTTAGTCAGTGATGTCTTCTTCTGGTATGAAGAGTGACAATGATACTGCAAATGATACATAGGAGGGATGATGGTATACGCCTCATAGCAAAGATATTGCAACAACGTTATTTGGGTGTTTATATCCTCGTTATGCCATTCTTTTTTTAGCAAAAGCCAGAAAAGTTTACATAGGCTTGCCAACAATATACACCTAATAGCAATGCTTTTTAAGAAGCGTTGAGACTAATGACATGTATGGAAACCCATTCTGTCACCAATTATTTCAAATCCAACATGAACAAAAGCAATTGATAGCGATTGGACTAAAATCTAATCAACCTAACTTTAATGGTGATAAATAGGTGGCCCTGCTAAGGTTTGGAATGAGATACACTAACCTACTCTGAACCCCTCAACTCCAAACCTAAACTCATTGTTAATCCCAAACCATTGGTATATGTAGGATATGAATGACAGTATCATGCTTCTATGACTAGAAGTATAATAAGACCATCGTCTTAAACGAAAAATAGTTGTATATTACTAATTAATTTCCACATTGATTTTTTTTTTTTTTTTTGCGACAATTTCAACATTGAATCTACTAATGCCAACATGATGTGTTATGATTTCTCCAAGACAAATTCAAGCGGTTTTTTTTTTTTTTGGGTGGGACATGAACTTACGATCACCTGGACTCGTGGGCCTCTTTTACCGAGGCCCAACGAGAAACTCGTCATGTTCCCATCATGGGCTTGTAATTAAGCCCGGAAAAATGTTTTTTGCGATAGAGCCCATAAAAGTTGGGCCTCGTCCTGGGCTGGCCCATCCAGTTGCTGCCCCTTGTTGGCGCGGACCATGGACCGAACAGAAGAGAAAAATTGCTTGGAGGAGCCGTGACCGTGTGGGGAGGGAAGCTGACAAAAGCATTCAGCATTCTCCTGCAAGCAGCCAGGTGGCCATCATTCCAGATGTTGAAAAGCACGCAGACGCAGCAGCAGCCAGGTCGTCGTCATCGAATTCGATCACCATCGCCGTAGTCCTATGCATGCTGATGCAGGCACGCAGCCACGCAGGCCGTCGACGGAGGTGGCCGGACTGGAGGCGCGGCGGGGGATTCGATCGGCAGTGTGCCCGTGCATGATGACGAGGGAGGAGATCTAGCGACCGGAGAACAAAATCAATCTCCTTTTGCATGCATGATCGCTGGTGACGTCCAGTCCAAGTACGCATCACCAGCTAGAGCTAGGCCTAGGCCGATCGAGCGACGCGACACGATGCCGACGCCTCCGGCCTCCGATTCCGATCGTTCTGCAGCGAGCGAGCGAGCGAGCATGACGGGCAGAGGAAGACGACGACGACTGCGACGCCGGCGGCCCCTCGTCGGGGCCGCCATAACGCGCTGGGCCCTCTCATGGCATCGCCTGCCAGCCCATGCACGTTGCACGCGCCACCCTGAAGGGCCCGTGAACAGTGAGTAGGTGGGCTCTGTCGCCTTTGGGCCCGGCCCTCCTCCGCCCGATCTACCCCGCCTTGGTCGGGACGGATGGAGACGGACGGACGGGAACTCGCCGGCCGGCCGCGCGCCGTTCGTTCCTACTAATGCACTGCAGGCTGGCTGTACAGTGCTGTGCTGTGTAGGGTTTCAGTGTGTATGTACGATACTAAGTTTTTACTGTGGGGTGAAACGACTGACGGACCGCGCCGCGCGCGCGCACGGCGGGGCGGACCAGCTTTTGGCCCGCGCACGCTACTACTAATTACCTACTGACGGCACGGCGGCACGGGCGCCGGCTGGCGGCGGACACGCGGCGACGGGGATCATCGGACCCAGCGCCCGTGTCGTCTGTACGGCTGGGCAGGGGATGCATGCCTGCAGTATGCAATGCAACATCGATGCGATGTGACTAGCTAGTGCGCGTCGCGATGCTCCCCGCCGCGCCGTCACTCGTGCGGTCGTGCCGTGCCGTGCAGGCAGGCCCGCGGTGGTGAGGCGTCCCGGCCCGCCTCACGCTGACAACATAGCAGTACGAGCGAATCGACGGTGACCGCGGTCGATCGATGATGCGCGTTCCCAGCTGGGGCCGCTCCATAAAGACTGTGCCCTGCCGGGGCGAATTGAAGCATCGGCGAGCTGCTGGGACGACGGACCGCGCGTCGGCCGGCACCACTGCACTGGACGGCTAGCTAGCTAGCCCTGCGCCAACCACGCCGCGCAGGCAGATGATCTCGTACGCCCGCCGTGTGTGCAGCCGGCCCGGCCACCGCCGGCTGCCCACTGATAGATGCCCCGGCTGCCGGCCGGCCCACCGCTCACGCCACGCACGTTCGCGCGGTCCAGCCTCCCGTACGCCATGAGCAACAGGAGTTCCGTCCCGCCGGCCACGGCCGGATCGATCTCAGCTCTCGATGGACTCGCAGCTATAACAAGGTTTCCCGCGCGCGCAATTTTCGTCGCTTCCTGCATTTAATTTGGATCGTCGATCGAGTTTGGAAAAAAAAAAAAATGCGCACTGTACACTCTCACTGTTGCTGGATCCATCCGGAGACCCCGGACAGGCCACACTGTATAGACGACGACGATGATATATATAGGAGACGAGCTAGCTGTTACAGTAACGTCTGTATAGGTCACCCTCAATGATGATGCTTAATCGACATCAATTATTGCTAGACATTTTGCACGTAGAAATGGAACACACATTCATGCATTGTTTGGTTAATAATAGAAAGGAGGAGTGTCTTTTTCAAGCTGAAAAATCGACGTGTTCAAGTTTCAACATCTCATCATCAACAGGCGAGCTAAAAGGATATAGTGTGAATTGGCGTTTTAGACTCCACCGTCCCCCGAAGTCGCCCTCCACGCTGGCGTCGGGCCCTAACTCCTAGCCCAGCGCTGCTACCCTCCCCCCCACTTCCTCCGGAGCCCAGCCCGCCGGCCGCTTAAGGCCGCTGGGCGGGCGGATGGCGCGCGGCGGGCAACTTCCTTCAGCGGTGGTGTGGTAAATTTCATTTACGGGCCCGTGGGCGGCCTCGCGGGTGGCGTGGGGCTCGGCGAGGCCGGGCTGGGCGCCGCGGCGGCCCGGCCCGGCAGCGCAGGCGGCCGCGGGTGTGGATGGCGGCGGCGGCGGATTCCTCTTCAGTCGCCCGCGAAGCCCACATCCCCTCTCCGTCAGATGGTACTGCGCTGCTCTCTGGCGGGGCGTTTGGATCCGGTGCTTTCGGCGGCGGGATCCGGTGGTTCGGAGCCGGGCGGCTGATGAGTGAATGCTGAGCACGGCGGGGACACCTCTGGCGAGACCTTGGGCACTAGGTCCTCGCGCCATGCGGCAAGATCGCAGGGACCCTGCGCGGTGAGGCGGCGCGGCGCGGGATGGCGGGAGAGCCTCTCCTCCGCATCCTCGGTCTTCTTCTACGGCCGCGTTGTGGCTGTGCGGTGGCGGCCGTCGCGGCGGTGGCTGGCGTCGCGGCGATAGCAGCATCGCGGCGTTGGGGGCGGCACTCTCTCTGCGGTCCCTCCCCATGGCCAAGTCGGTCCCTAGTTCGGTGTCCATGGGGCGGCCGGGGGTTTCCGCCCGCTCCGGTGAGTCCACGAGGGCTCCCGGTGGCGTGATGCTCCAGCGGTCGAGCCGCCCGGTGGAAGCTAATGGCGCCGGCGAGGGGCGAAGCGATCACTGAGAGCTCCCGGTGAGCTGCGATGTGCTCCCAGGAGTTGAGCCGCTGTGGAGGCTCGGTGGCGAAACGAAGATGAAAGGCTGGCGCGTGGCGTTAAACGAGCGGACCGCATAGCGGCGGGGTGTTTTTCTTTGGTTTTTCGGCCCGTGTCGTCTGCGCCATGGGGGTGGCCCGATGCAGCTCTTGACTCGCGAGTGTAAGCCCGGCGGCGTCGATCTCCCCTCGCGAGGTTTTTCGCAGGATGGCTAGCGGCGGCGGCGGTGGCGATTTGCTTGGATCCGGAAGCTATCCGACATCTGTACTAGGGTCTTTTTGCGCGCTTGGCGATGGCGGCGCTCTTGGGCGCCGTCTACCCCCGTTAGGGGCATTGCGTCCCTAGTCCTTTCCGCGGGTGTGAACCCGGTCCGCTTTGGACCGGCGGCGGCGGCGTTCCAACGCCGTAACCTTTGTTGAGGCGTTCTTTGTGGGTTAGACTAGGCTAGGCTTCTCCGGATCCGCTCCTTCTTTGGGTTGTCGTTCTCTCGTTATACTGGGCGTGGAGTGCGGTTTTCGGGCCCGGTTTCCCTCAAAAACGGGTCAATCTTCTTCTTATTAATCCAAAGCCGTAACAGACTTGTTCCCGATCTTTCAAAAAAAAAAAAAAAAAAAGGATATAGTGTACTAGCTATGCAAATAATGGGAGAGAAGGGCTAAAGTGTCTTCTCGTTTTCGATCTCTAACCTTTGCCAAATCATAACTAGTAGTACGTCAGTACGTGTCTTGGCAGGCTGCCGGCCTTAATTAGTAGAGTTAAGATTAAGAGTACTAGGGCTGACATAGTAGGAGTCATTGAAACTAAGAAGGAACCATTTACCTCTGGGTATCTTAAGTATTTAACTGGGCCTGTTCCTTTTGATTGGTTTGTTCTTACTAGCTAAGAGAACTGCTGGAGGTATTTTAGTAGGTTGCAATAAAGAGACTTATAATGCTTCAATCTGTTCTACTTTAGATTTCTCCATTAGCCTAAAAATTTTAGTTTTGTCTAGAAATTATTAGTGGTAGTGTATGGTTCTCCCTGTGAAGAAGGGAAAGAGGATTTTATTAATGTGTTACACTTTTTCATGCGGTCCTAGAATGGGCATGTTTACAGAGTGATTTAAACCTTATTAGGTTTGCTTCTAAAAAAGTAATGGTGTTATTAATTACAAGTGGGCTGACCTTTTCAATGAGTGGATCCATAAGTGGGGTCTTGTAGAGCTTAATGCTAGCAATATAATAGGGCGTTTACTTGGACCAACAATTAATCAAGATAATCTTATTATGTCAAAAAGATTCATAGGATTTTTGTTACCAATGATTGGGATAGAAGTTTCCATTTAGCTAGAGTTAGATGTTTAGAAAGGATTCCTAGTGACCATAAACCCTCTTGTGTTAGAAGTTGGTGTTAACTCATATTTTGGTAAAAAAAGTTTTAGGTTTGAGAAATGGTGGCAGCAACAAGAGAGTTTTGTCAAAGTAGTAGAAAAAGCTTGGAATACTCCTCGTAGAGAATCCAAGAGAATAGATATCTGGCAGTTCCAGATTAGAACTCTTAGGAGACTAGTTAGAGGTTGGGCAAGTAATGAGGTAGCTAGTTTAAATAAACAAAAGTTTCCCTAGCCTTAGAATATAATAACAATCTAGAGTGGTGGGGGCAGCTAGAGCATCAAGGACCCGAAAGTGCACACTTCATATTTGCTTTAGCTGAGGTGGGCCACAAGAGGTAAAATTTACTACTTGTTAACTAATATTTTGATTTTATCCTGGTGTCTGTGCACTCGGGTCACCCAACGTGGCTTCACCACTAACTAGAGTAGTGTCCTGAGACTGGTGGCCTTTCACAGGCAGAAATAGAGAGAATGAAGTTGGTAGCTGTTGAACTAGAAAAAATTTGGGTTCTAGAGGAGATTAAGGCAAGACAGGTTTAGGGATAGAAATATTCTAGAAGGAGACACGAACACAACATATTTTCATGTTGTGCCTAACCATAGAAACATAAAGAAAAAAAAAAGTAGAAATGTTAGAAGGCCCCACAAGGGTTGTCTAGTTGAAGAAAAAAAGGCATGAGATATTGCTTTGAGGACTTAGTTACCAATGAGCAGAATGAGGCACTAGTTAAGCCTTTCACTGAAAAGGAGATTAAAGGTTGTTGTCTAGATCAGCTTCTATGTTGAAGGGGCTTCAGGGACTAATGGTCTATCCTTTATGTTTTACCAGAAGTTTTGGGATCTAATTAAAAAGAACTATTAGCAATATTTGATGACCTTTTTCTAGGTGAATTAGATCTTAGAAGACTTAACTTTGCTATGATCTCTTTGATTCCAAAAATTGAAGATGCCAAATCCATGAGGAACTTTAGGCCTATAAGTTTGATTATTAATTGTAGCTTTAAGATTTTTCTAAGGTCCTAACCCTAAGACTAGGTAATGTTATTAATAGACTAATCTTTCCTCAACAAAGTGCTTTTAATCGAGGGAGATATATACCCTTTTAAGTAGTTTAAAAATATGAACGTTTACTTCATCCAAAGTAATATGAATGAATGAATTACGAACTTATTAGAGGGAGGAGCGATACATTAGAAGTTCCTACATATATTATTTACACATTGATTTGATATTCGTGATCGATCGAAACGAAGTAGTAAAAACAGTTCGTGCGCCGCACATGGCTCATGCATGCTGATACTGACCGAGCATCTATGTATTATCCACCGGTGGATCCACGGAAGGCTTTGCATGGATGCAGCGGACTATGTAAAGCACTGGCGTAATCTGGTGCCCCCGGCCGGGCAAATAATAGCGATCGCCGTTGTGCCAACTGCCACCTTGTGGCAAACGCGCCAGACATTTCTTCCATGGGCCATCTGCAAAGCCATGGGCCCATGGCTGCTGCTGCTGATAATGGTGGGGTTAAACAGACGGTCCTGTTCATCGGTCATATGCTCTCTGAAAGGGTTATGTTTAGTAATGTCGCAAACAATAGTCTGACAAAGAAAAACAGAGGCTATTAGGTACACTGTACCTAGATTTTTATTTACTGTTAATTACTGCAAGGTAATTAAAGCTAACAAGAAGTTGTTCCTTCTTCGTTTTGAACTTTCGGGTGTGTTTAGAACATCCCAAAAATTTAATGTGATTTGAAAAAATTAGAAAATTTAACCATCTAAACAAGGCCACATCGTCATACAATCGTGAAGACGTTTCGTTTGTTAGTGGTAAAAATATTATCCTACCATGACGTAAAATTATCCTAGACGCTCAAAAGAATCGCCTCGTAATGCATATCTAAACTGTGCAATTAGTTTTTTATTTACCTAAATTTTATATTGGCTTACAAAAAGCTTTTAGGTGTATTGAATGTTTCGACGTGATAGGACGTGATGGGAACGCGAAAAATTTTGAGGAAAATCGGGCAAACACACCCAACACGCCTATGGATAATGCATGCTCTGCATGCTCCATCCAATAATAGATGGGGTCCGTCGTTCTTGTTGCATTCCAATCATAGTACAAGGTTGTTTCACATCGCTAGTCCCTTCACTCCACCACTTATATATATTCCTTGACAGGAGGCACAAGACGAGCTCCAAGGGGTGGTGATAAATATCCATATATCCATGCATGATCTGATGATCTTGCCATCATCGTTCATAAAAAATTTGTCATTTCCCCATAGTAATAAAGAACATTTTTTAAAGGAAAAAACCAATTAGGGCCCTCGGCGCCCTAACAAAATCTGGAGCCCAGGAAGCCCAGGAAGTTGAGCAGCACCAGGAACTGAAGAAGGTTGCTAAAGTAGCCCGGCCGGCCGGGCGTGGTTGCTCGATCCAATCCAAGGCCTCGTTTAGTTGGCTAAAGTTTCTAACTCTTTTTTCACTCTCTTTCACATCACATTAAATACACCAAAAGATATATGTTTGGAAAGATAAAATATGTAGGTAAAAAAATAACTAATTATACAGTTTTTTAATGTATATCTACAAGACGATTCTTTTGAAGCTAATAATATTTACCACAAACAAACGAAGTTTCAAGTCTGCGCTACGCGAGTTCCGATTGGCGATCTAAACGGCATGTATATCTAGCTAGCTAGTAGCTAGATCTGCATGCCGATTGGCGATCCTACAGTACCAGTCCTAGTTTATTACTGCTAGCTGCTCCTTCCTTTTTGCTTTCCTTGCTGCTCGAGGCTGCACCGTCCATTCCATTCTTCTTCAGTTCTTCTGCTGCTGTGGTCCGGTGCCATGCATGGTCCCTTGATATATTATATATATATATATACTCCTATCGGATCAATAATTTAGTCAAAGCAATACTTTGAGGCCAATGTATTATAAACTATAGTATTTTTGTGATGGTTCCAAAATGGAATCATTGCTATATTGCTAAACATGGCTTCGAGGAGCATTAGCACACGAAAGCTAGCTCCTAGAGAAGCACTGTACGGAGTTCCTTTTTATTCATGGAAATTCGATGATTTGTCTCTCTAAAGATGGTCACTACTACTTGTAGTATTCCACTTTGGGTTTCCGTACGCATAAGCTATGGCTACGTACAGTAAAAAGTATGCACGTACCCTTTCTTTTTCTGTTGTTGGATCTGCATTCCCCAACTGCCCCAATAGATCAATGTTCTTAATTTATTCCTTACGCCCTGAGTATACGTCGTACTGAAAATGGGAAAACCCCAAAAGATCGAGAAATATTCCTGTGCATGTCCGATCCGTCCAGCCTTTTCCTTTTTTTTTTTTCCTTCGCTTCCTTGTTCTGCTTTATTCCAAAGCTCGGGTTTGTTCATGGTGTCTGTACCGAGGCGTCTCACACGGCAGATTCCAACGGGCAATGGAAGGAGCTACTACAAATCCCATGCAAAATTTACAACCTGTGTCCTTGTATTTTGAAGAGGACGCTGACGCTCCAAAAAGATTAATTAACGGCCAATACAAGGACACAGGTTCGGGAAAAAAACAAGGACACCACGCCAATGAAACAATAGATAGTACTCGACACCACGTACAGAGGATTAAGATACTAAGCCAGATAGACAGAGCATCAATAATAATTAGCTGATTAAAAATGACCTCTCTCACGTTTCGACGATGGACTAAGGGTATATTGAGGTAGCATGCAATTCTAAGAAAATAGGAATCACTATTAAACAGGCATCTAATTCTTCCTTCCAAATGTTCGGGCAACGTGTGATGGCCAACGGTTATAGCCTCTTCCAAATGTTGGGGCGACATGTGATGGCCAAAGGTGATAGCCTTTCTTCTCCCTTTAATTTCATCAGCTCAGCACAACTCGTCGCCTGAGAGCTCAGACAACTGAACTCTAGGAGATATGGAAAAAAACATTCAAATTTTCACATGGAAAAAAGGGACTCTCCTAACATAAGACTGCATCATGCGAACCTTACTAAAATGTTCATTTCAATAGAGCACACAGCATGGGGAGATGGTGTAGAGGGCTAGAGCTACCCAGGCAGCAGCCTGGGCCTGGCACGCCCAAACCACCACACCCTGACCCTGGAACGGCATTTGGAAGCCCTGAGATTGGTGATTGCCCCTTACCACAAAAAGGGCAAATGAAAAGTGAAACCCAGCCCACACGCTACAGTACTTGACGGCCCTACTTTCACCTGCTGGTGGTGGATGCAGTAATAAACTCCCGGGCAGCGCAGCAGCAGTGACCAGTCACCGGTCACCGCAGCAGCTGCATCTGCAGCTGGGACAGGGACAGCTCTCGCACTGTCTGTCAGCCTCTGCCACCACACAGACGCGTTGGCCCGGGGCGTGGCGGACCCCGCGCGTCAGCGAGCAGTGCCCTGACATGCATCCCCTGCATTTGATACCGGAATGCCAAGAGGGTGACGAGGCTCTGGGCTGGGTTGTGGGTGGAGGGGCCCAGCAGCCAGTGGGAAATGTGTGTACACACCACGATTCGTCCCACAAATAAAAGTTCGTTTTAACTTCTATAATTCTCGTTTCGTTTTTTAACTTCTATAATTCTCGTTTTACCGTTTGATCTTATTCAAAAATTTTAAGAAATTTTAGTTATTTTAAAAAAAATTAGTTATTTTGTTATGATTTAGACCCCGTTTGGTTCCCAAAGTCACCCAACTTATAAGTCAGATGACTGAAAACCAGTGATTTATAAGTTAGTCCTTAAGTCAGTCCTGTTTGGTTGTTGGAGACTTATAAGTCAGTTTTGTTTGGCCAAGACGCGGAAAAGGTGTGGACCCATGCCATATAGAGTGACTTATAAGCTATAAAGCGTGGTTGTACTAACTCTCGCAGGTGTTTGCCAAAATAAGTCACTTTTAACATTTTTGAACTTATAAGTCGTGACTTGTGGAAACCAAACAGTGCCTTATTTTATCGTTAGATATATTTTCATAATAATTCATTATTGTATTATTTTTATCAAAAAAATTAAACAAGACGACCGGTCAAAACGAGGATTGTAGAACTCAAAACCAGATTATTTGTGGGACGGAGGATGTACGTAAGTAGAGCTGGAAGGCAGGTAGAAGTCAGATATCTATAAATTTTAGCAAATAAATTAGGAATTCAAATTTTAAATTTTTATTTTTCTAATTTATTTTTAAAAACTAAAGGGGTATTCATGGGATACATGACAACTTACACCTACTCGTCGCAGAAGCAGCTGCCAACACTGTTGTGTTCGTTCATGGCCGAGCTGCCTCTCTCTCTTTGTACTACTACAGTGTCTCAGCTCGGCGGCAGAGCTCGCTGCATGGCGCCGCTCTCTCTCCTCCGGCCGTGTGGTCGCTGATAAAGGAAAGGCTTTATTTTTGCAGTCTGTCTGATACTCTGAGCGATTTGATAACTGGGGACAGACGGCCGGCCGAGCTGCCACTACCCACTGTGCCGAAGATGGCCGCCTCGCAGCGCAACCGCAACCGCATTCCTTTTTCTTTACCCCCGTCCGTCCCTCGCGCAGTCGCGTCTACAAAAAGCTCACTCCCCGGCACGGCAGTTCTTGGCCGGCACCCCGGCGCTGTAGGCTGCCTGTGACCGGAGTAACCAGCCAAGGAAATCACCCACCAAGCAGCAGACGGAAGGGAAAGGTGCGTGGCTGGCGCACCTAGCTAGGCAGGCTCGTGCGCGCGCGTGAGAGACCGTGCTTGTGCTGTGCTCCTCCTTCTGGGTGCCGTCGTGTGTGTGCGAGAGACGGTGACTGGCCGTGCTGCTGCTGCGGCACACAGAGAGAAGAGAGCCGAGCTGCTGCAGCTCGCGTCACTCACTCCTCAGTCGGTCACACGCCCACAGTGGAGGAGGAGGAGCACAGCACAGCACAGCTGCGGCGAGGCGAGAGCTCCCACCCTCCCAATCGGAGTATTTTTTAAGGCAACAGCGAGCCCCGCTGTCCGTCTCCTCCTTCGCCACCTCCTCCTCCCTCCCTCTCTTCCCCTCCTCTTGGAGGAGGAGAGAGAAGAGGGGGAGACAGCCACAGCCACAGTCACAGCTCACAGCACAGCACCACCCCTCTCCTCTCGCATCGTTGACAAGCTCTCGTCGCCGCCGCAATGGAGTCCGGCGGCGGCGCCAGTGGCGGCGGCGGGGACGACCAGCTGCACGGCCTCAAGTTCGGCAAGAAGATCTACTTCGAGGACGCCGCCGCCGGCTCCAGCAGCGCCAGCGCCGGTGGAGGTGGCAGTGGCAGCGTGACAACCGCAGCGTCTCCAATCTTCGCCGTCGCCGCCGGCGGCGGCAGCAGGAGCAGCTTCGCCCAGGGCGGCTGGTGGCGGGGGCAGGAGGGGCAGGGCCGGCGGCGCCTCGCCGGTGCCCGCTCCCGCGCGCTGCCAGGTCGATGGCTGCAACGTTGACCTCACCGACGTCAAGACCTACTACTGCCGCCACAAGGTCTGCAAAATGCACTCCAAGGAGCCCCGCGTCGTCGTCAACGGCGTCGAGCAGCGATTCTGTCAGCAGTGCAGCAGGTCACCCCACAACGCCATTGTTGCACTCCACCTCCACCTCTCATTCAATTGCTTGTTTTCAGTTGCTTGCATTCGCTGTGCTACTTCTTTTATTTACTGCACTGTCTAGGGTTTATGGAGACTAGGCAAAAATCAAACAATTTTAGCTTCATTATCATGGACACATTGCTACAAAACTAGTAGTAGATGCGCTAAATGTTTTCCATTATTGGAAACTTGGCTCAGTTTTGATGGAGCTTTCCATTTAATACAAAAACTAGTAGTAGATGCGCTAAACATTATTGGAAACTTGGCTCAGTTTGATGGAGCTTTCCATTTAATTGTTTTCTTTCTGACATCTTCTCTTTCTGAAGAATGGAGAATTAAAAAAAAAAAAAACAAGATGAAAGCTTGCTTTGGTATTATTATTATCAGAGTACTTAAATGTTTCGTTTGAATGGTGCTCATGAGAACTTTAAAGTTGGTAGGTTTCATGGATGCTCCTAGTCCTAAATATGATAGGAGTGATGTGACTCAGCCTTGCCTGCCTGTCTGTCTATCAGTTTGCTTTGCATTAGATTCCAGTGTGTTTAACTTAGTACTCCCTCTGTTCCAGAAAACTTGCAATTCTCACTGATTCCTGTCAGTTAACAAGCCATTACTATATGAAATTTGCCTGATCGGATTGTGGTTGTGAGTGGTCCCGGAAGCAACAACACTGAGGAATTTCAAACGAGTCTTTGCTGATGCCAGAGTACTATTAGCTACTAGTTTATTAGAGTTCCAACTTTACAAGTTGATAGTGTCCATTGTTTAGTCTGCCTTAAAAATAGCACTAGACATTATTTGTCCCCTGCCCTGTACTTAACCAAACTACATTCGGCATCCTTCGTCCCCAAAGAAACCCTACATTAGGCATGATCAGTTGGCCCTCAGTGGTCCCCAAGGAAGAACAAGCTGCATTTGCCACTATGTTATTCTTGGAACTTTACAGGTTGTACCATACTACTCTATTCAATGTTTAGTGCTTAAAAAAAACATGCTCCACTATATTTTTGACTACTACAAGTACTTAACAAACTAAATTAAATTCATTCAATTCAAGACCTGAAAAATTTTCTAGGCCCTTCAGGTGCTAAACCAAACTAGGTTGTTTCTGGAATAACTTGTTTCGCCTTAGGATACACTTTAGCATATTCGTTCATAAATTTGCTACTGATGCCTAATGATAGCAAGCCTATGGAAAGATCGAGCTGTCTCGTAGCTTGATACCACAACAATGCAACGGAGAGAAAGAAAGAAAAAGTAGAGTGTAGCTACAGTCCTACAGACATGTATTTCAGTTGTCTAGTTTCACTGTCATATTTTGTAACAATTTCATTTTCTGTGGACAAAGTGGCTTTCAGATCCATGGTCACCTGTAGCAATGCTATTTTCAGATTTGTTAGGTTGAAGCTCTTTTTTTTTTTGTTGATCAAGTTACAATAGAAAAAAACTAAACATGAACGATGGTGGAACTACACGTACATGTCTTAAGCGTTGATATGAGTAGGTCCTGGGCACATCACCCTAGCGACCACAACTTTTGTGCTTTAGGACTAGCTACAGGGGTTTTCTCACGTCCCCAGCAAAAGAAAAGGTTTCACAGTTCTTGATTTGGGCTGTACCAAACCACAACGCCGCATAGCCACTTATAGCAACAACGCATCCACCACTTTGCTATTAATGACACCTGCCTCGGCATTAATGTTAATGGAAACTCATTGATGGATGTGCATTGTTGTGTTAAGACGGACATCTCAAATCTATATGAATGATTAGATACACTTTCTCTTTGCTGTCTTAGTATGGATGTGCAGGTGTAATTATGAATGGAATAAGACACAGGTTAATCTTTAATGGATGTGCAGTACAGCCCTAGCCTAGGAGGAAGAGAAATGTTACTCTTGAATGTACCACCATTCCCACTGGCTTTGACCTAAAGTGTGGTTTTCTATATCTGTGTCGTGCTATGCATGTTGCTACTAAGATAAGTATGCACATGCTGCTGATAAGATAAAACTAGTACTTTGAACTTACTATTATGCCTTCATTCAACTTGCATTTTACTCTATTGCAAGAGTTATTATGGTTTATGCTTGTTCAATGAATATTTTACTGCCTGCTTCGTTCAAGATTTTACACAAAAACTATCAATCTACAACAATATATATGGATTTAGAATGCAACTTGTATTCCTTATAAACTTCTGTTACTGTGCCTCACCTGTAAGTTGAATCAAGGACACTTGAATGAACACATCTCTGTTCACATAAATCACAGGTTCCACCAGCTGTCTGAATTTGACCAACAAAAAAAAGAAGCTGCCGTAGGACGCTTTGCAGGCCACAATGAACGCCGGAGGAGGCCACCTCCTGGACCTCTTGCATCACGATATGGTCGCCTTTGCTGCATCATTCAGCGTGTAACAAAGCTGCTTTATTTCTTTCAACTTTGTGATGTGAGTGACCAAAGTTTCAGTTTTCATTGAATGCTAATGTTCCTATGTTTGATCCAGAAGAGCCCAGCAGGTACGAGCTTTATGTTGGATTTCTCATACCCAAGGGTTCCAGGCACCATGAGGGATGGGCTTCCGGCAGTTCGACCTGGCGAAAGGGTGCCTGGTAGTATCCAGTGGCAAGCGAGCTTAGATCCTCCTCATCATCAAAGCGCGGTCTCAGGATATGGCTCCCACTCATATGGGAGCCAGGGTAGCTCGTGCCAAGGCCACCGGTGTTCCCTGGTCCGGAGCTCCCCCAGGTGGATGTCTTACAGGAGTCCCCTCGGACTCTAGCTGTGCTCTCTCTCTTCTGTCAACTCAGCCATGGGATACTTCCCACAGCTGCCACAGCCATGCTGCATCAATGCCTGCAACAGCAGGTTTTGACGGCAAACCCTGTGGCACCCTCCCTCATGGCGAGTAGCTACATTGGCGCCAAACCCCTGGACTGAGTCCCGGGGCCATGAAGTCGGGCGGAACGTGCCTCAGTTGCCACCTGATGTCCCCCTCAGCGAGGTGCACTCCGGCTCAAGCAGCCATCACGGCCAATTCTCAGGTGAGCTTGAGCTTGCCGTGCAGGAAACAGGCCAGCGCCAGCGCCGCGCAAATGATCAGGGCTCCACGGGCACATTCGACCAGGCCGGCAGCACAATGGACTGGTCGCTCTAGGAGGCCAAGCAGATCATAGCCGCACAGAGAGATGGAACTGAAAGCCGAACTGAAAGCCTGACGCTGCACGCTGTTTGCTGGCTTAGAGCATCCAGTACGATAAGTAAGGAAATAATGCAATGTCAGGAGACTAATTTGTTTTTGTCGTTGTCCATGAACTCATCTGTTGCGTCTATGTGGACCTCCATGATTTGAAGTTATCAGTATGCTTGTCGGGGACTTTGCTCGATTTATTAAATCTCATGTTCATCCTGAAATTTGCTCTGTTCAGTTTTTGGGGTGATTATTGAAAATATCCTACTTGTCTGCGTCCATGCTGCCGATACTGTGGTCTTTACATCCTGTGATCCTGAGCAGGTGCACCACCTTTCAGGAGAATGATCCGGAGAAAAAGCAACCATGGCTGCATCCATAATTTCTACTGAATATTGTACCTGAGGCTGCAAGAACTTACATGCCTCTTTCCGTTGTGTCCTACAATGTTGCCTGGCATTGCCAGAATCGGTTCAAAGGGGAGTCTTGTTTATGTAAAGCGAGACCACAGGCACAGCGTGGCTTTGCAGCATGCTCTTAGCACCAGTGGTGTGGTGTTGATAGACTGGACTGAGGGCAGAATGAGATCCATGCAGCAGCTTCTCTCAAATCTACAAAATTTTCTCAGTGGAGAACAGCACCTTTCCTACAAAAGAGATTTTTGGCGAATTTATTTCCTTTTGGCCAATCACAGTTTGTTGTGAATGTATTTCAAAATTTCCTTCACTCTTTTGTCAACCAAGGTTTATTGAGCAAGGTGTTCCGATTTCTTTCCAGTGACAGTGAGTGTTTTAGATCTGTTGTACAGTTTGGAACTGTAGCTGCCGGTACACAGCGTAATTCAGGATCCAAACAAGGCTGAAGAACCCACACTGAAAAGAGAACCAATGAAACACTGCATCAAGCTCAAATGCGGTAGCCTGTAGCCATATTATGGGACTATGTAGCTCCTGCGACACTCAACAGTGATCATTCCATGCTTACCATCGGTGATCATGGATCCTTAGACGACATACAGTACAGAGATTCTATCGTCACACTGCATATTGCTCGAGAAAAGTAGGGTTGGGCATTCACGAGCAGATGTCCAAAAATGTAGCCCCTTTGCTCAGTTGGAAAATGATGCGTCATCATGCCCTGCAGATTAGAAAATTAACCGTTGAACATCAGAGCTGCAATTTCTGCTCAACAAACTGACTGCGCACGCATAATGCAAGTATTCTTTGAGTTGTAATGCACACAACATGCAGGTGTTTTGGTCAGGGCAGCGCTGATATGATTCTACCAGATGTTCAGATGAGAGGGGCATGAATATTAAAGACATAAATTTGAATAGCGTCACAGATTGTCCATGCTTATTTGCCAAGGTAATGTCATATGCTTTTCTATCAGGAACAGGAAACAATCAGTCAACAAATCCAGGTAAGCAAATTGAAATATATACCGAAAAGTTCAAAGTTGAGGAGTGTAAAATGTTTCCATTGAAGAATCCAGCGAAAGTCAATTTTTCAGAAACTAATTTTCTCATATGAAATACAACAGCTGAGGTTGAAGAAGAATACCCAATTTTACAGACTGGGACATTGAATTTGATGACAGTAAAACATTATGGAGCAGGAAAAACAGTGAGGATTAAGGAACAATGTTCAGTTATGTAAACCATTGACCACAAAAAAGAGTATAAAAAGTTCGATATAGTAGCCTTACTTAGCCAAAAAAAAAAAATAAATCTGGGAGGGCAAGACAGCCCTGGGCATTGCATTAAGAAGACCTCATGCAGGTCAAAAACCTCCGAACCCCTGCCCCACCCATACACATCGCGTCATAACCCATGTGAGAACAATGGCAACCGGGGCCAATCTTAGACTTGTGCTATGCTGTGGGACAGAGTCGACAGACCTTCCACGGGATTGCTACTCAAGCCACAGCTAGAGGCCTTTTCATACTTAGCCAAATCAAACAGACAAAACAAAAGAATAACAAGCAAGGAAAAAACGCAAAACATCCATGAGACTGAAATCCAGTTATTAGTGTAACTGTTTCATTTTTCTAGATAAAGCATCAAGACTTGGAATTGAACGAAAGAGAATGTCTTGGAAAATTTGATGCATGTATCTCCTTTTATGTCCAACCACAATTTTTCATGGCATTCCTTCACTTTTATTTCCAAAGACAAAGTTTGATTGTGCTGTACAAGTTGAAAATGTTGCTGTTGGAGAACTGTCTAATTCAAAGAGCAAACAAATGAGAAACCTATATCAAAAGAAGGCCAATGAAATTGCCTTAGGGAGGGTCCAAAGAGTACAATGATGAAGTTTGGGACAATAGGAAATAAGAACTGGCCTCATGCTAAATAATGCTGCAGAATATGGTATTATGGCACCTTCTGTGACGTTCAACAGTGACCATGGCCCTTTCAGGCATTTCTTCAGCAATGATGGATCCTTAGACGCACACACAAGACTGACAGCAATGTACAGATATCCCATCCATCATTGCACAGTGGAAGTTTCATAAAATAGACTTTACTTTTCCAACTACAAATATAGCCCCCCTCTCACTCAATTCAAAGCAGATACAAAAAGTGTCATCCGCTTTTATCAAAGGCCATAATCACAGTTTGTTGTTCACCACTGGCACCTATTCTCTTTCTGGCTCTGAAGTGCCTTGGTGCCTTGATGAGGGACTTCTGAAGATGTAGCTCCGCTGGTTTTGCTGCAAAGCATATCATATGCAGATACTCCTTGTGGCTTTCCATCCCACTCCCATCTTTCCAGACTGGCGAAGAACAAATACAGTTCAGTTTTTCATGTTGAGATATTTATCCGGCAACAAAGCTTCTCAAGCTGGTGAGGCAGCACCAGGAAATGTCCCAAGGAAATGCAGAAGAAAACCACTACCTTAATCATCCTAGTGACTTTGGGAAGTCTAGAAGCACCAAAACACCTGCATGTTTGAGGGAGTCAAGCCAATTATTCAGACCCTCTGTTGTAAACCTAGTCAACGCGAGTGCATTTTGTGGTGTGCTTGGCTGGTGCTTCCTCACTCCATGAACTCTTCCTTAGGTAAGCTCATTGCCTGACTGTACCGGTATCAGGTGATGGATGATG
>JADLZK010003206.1:0-27075 GCA_015847255.1 Hyparrhenia diplandra | reverse complement strand
TACTTTGGGGACTATGACAAGTGATTCTTAGAAAAACTCTCTCATGGTCCACATCTTCAAATTTAGGTTCTCTAGGGTGAGGCATTTGATTCCACAACCGCCAAAAAGTCTAGCTCGATTCTATAACCGGATTGAAAACTTCTCTTTGTTTTGAGTTCACGAAATCAGCGCGAAAGCAGTCCCTAATGTCACATGCAGAAACATGTATTAACGGTTGGGGAACCCAATGTAATTGATCCTACCATCATCTGACCTATCCACCCTAACATCCTATGTACCTTTCGTGCAGTTCCCCTTCTTGTTAAGCACGTATGTCGACATAGAGATTTTCGATGGAATTCCAAAATTTCACTCTAAACAAGTGCTACTTTGGGGACTATGACAAGTGATTCTTAGAAAAACTCTCTAATGGTCCACATCTTCAAATTTAGGTTCTCTAGGGTGAGGCATTTGATTCCACAACCGCCATAAAGTCTAGCTCGATTCTATAACCGGATTGGAAACTTCTCTTTGTTTTGAGTTCACGCTAAAATCAGCGCGAGCAGTCCCTAATGTCACATGCGAAACATATATTAAACGGTTGGGGAACGCAATGTAATTGATCCTACCATCATCTAACCTATCCACCCTAACATCCTATGTACCTTTCGTCGTTCCCCTTCTTGTTTCGGTGCGTATGTCGACATACCAGAGAGATTTTCGATGGAATTCCAAGATTTCACTCTAAACAAGTGCTACTTTGAGGCCTATGACAAGTGATTCTTAGAAAAACTCTCTAATGGTCCACTTGTTCAAATTTAGGTTCTCTAGGATGAGGCATTTGATTCCACAACCGCCAAAAAGTCTAGCTCGATTCTATAACCGGATTGGAAACTTCTCTTTGTTTTGAGTTCACGCTGAAATCAGCGCGAGCAGTCCCTAATGTCACATGCTCTACATATTTTAACGGTTGGGCAACGCAATGTAATTGATCCTACCATCATCTAACCTATCCACCCTAACTTCCTATGTACCTTTCGTATCGTTCCCCTTCTTGTTTCGGTACGTAGGTCGACATAGAGATTTTCGATGGAATTCCAAGATTTCACTCTAAACAAGTGCTACTTTGCGGCCTATGACAAGTGATTCTTAGAAAAACTCTCTAATGGTCCACTAGTTCAAATTTAGGTTCTCTAGGGTGAGGCATTTGATTCCACAACCGCCATAAAGTCTAGCTCGATTCTATAACCGGATTGGAAACTTCTCTTTGTTTTGAGTTCACGCTGAAATCAGCGCGAGCAGTCCCTAATGTCACATGCAGAAACATATATTAACGGTTGGGGAACCCAATGTAATTGATCCTACCATCATCTGACCTATCCACCCTAACTTCCTATGTACCTTTCGTGTCGTTCCCCTTCTTGTTTCGATGCGTATGTCGACATAGAGATTTTTTCGATGGAATTCCAAAATTTCACTCTAAACAAGTGCTACTTTGGGGACTATGACAAGTGATTCTTAGAAAAACTCTCTAATGGTCCACATCTTCAAATTTAGGTTCTCTAGGGTGAGGCATTTGATTCCACAACCGCCAAAAAGTCTAGCTCGATTCTATAACCGGATTGGAAACTTCTCTTTGTTTTGAGTTCACGCTGAAATCAGCGCGAGCAGATCCCTAATGTCACATGCGAAAACATATTTTAACGGTTGGGGAACCCAATGTAATTGATCCTACCATCATCTAACCTATCCACCCTAACTTCCTATGTACCTTTAGGTATCGTTCCCCTTCTTGTTTCGATGCGTATGTCGACATAGAGATTTTCGATGGAATTCCAAAATTTCACTCTAAACAAGTGCTACTTTGGGGACTATGACAAGTGATTCTTAGAAAAACTCTCTAATGGTCCACTTCTTCAAATTTAGGTTCTCTAGGGTGAGGCATTTGATTCCACAACCGCCAAAAAGTCTAGCTCGATTCTATAACCGGATTGGAAACTTCTCTTTGTTTTGAGTTCACGCTGAAATCAGCGCGAGGCAGTCCCTAATGTCACATGCGAGAAACATATATTAACGGTTGGGGAACCCAATGTAATTGATCCTACCATCATCTGACCTATCCACCCTAACTTCCTATGTACCTTTCGTGTCGTTCCCCTTCTTGTTTCGGTACGTATGTCGACATAGAGATTTTCGATGGAATTCCAAAATTTCACTCTAAACAAGTGCTACTTTGGGGCCTATGACAAGTGAGTCTTAGAAAAACTCTCTCATGGTCCACATCTTCAAATTTAGGTTCTCTAGGGTGAGGCATTTGATTCCACAACCGCCAAAAAGTCTAGCTCGATTCTATAACCGGATTGGAAACTTCTCTTTGTTTTGAGTTCACGCTGAAATCAGCGCGAGCAGTCCCCTAATGTCACATGCTCTAACATATTTTAACGGTTGGGGAACCCAATGTAATTGATCCTACCATCATCTAACCTATCCACCCTAACTTCCTATGTACCTTTCGTGCCGTTCCCCTTCTTGTTTCGGTACGTATGTCGACATAGAGATTTTTCGATGGAATTCCAAGATTTCACTCTAAACAAGTGCTACTTTGAGGCCTATGACAAGTGATTCTTAGAAAAACTCTCTAATGGTCCACTTGTTCAAATTTAGGTTCTCTAGGGTGAGGCATTTGATTCCACAACCGCCAAAAAGTCTAGCTCGATTCTATAACCGGATTGGAAACTTCTCTTTGTTTTGAGTTCACGCTGAAATCAGCGCGAGCAGTCCCTAATGTCACATGCTCTACATATTTTAATGGTTGGGCAACGCAATGTAATTGATCCTACCATCATCTAACCTATCCACCCTAACTTCCTATGTACCTTTCGTGTCGTTCCCCTTCTTGTTTCGGTACGTATGTCGACATAGAGATTTTCGATGGAATTCCAAGATTTCACTCTAAACAAGTGCTACTTTGAGGCCTATGACAAGTGATTCTTAGAAAAACTCTCTAATGGTCCACTTCTTCAAATTTAGGTTCTCTAGGGTGAGGCATTTGATTCCACAACCGCCAAAAAGTCTAGCTTCGATTCTATAACCGGATTGGAAACTTCTCTTTGTTTTGAGTTCACGCTGAAATCAGCGCGAGCAGTCCCTAATGTCACATGCTCTATATATTAACGGTTGGGGAACCCAATGTAATTGATCCTACCATCATCTAACCTATCCACCCTAACTTCCTATGTACCTTTCGTGTCGTTCCCCCTTCTTGTTTCGATGCGTATGTCGACATAGAGATTTTCGATGGAATTCCAAAATTTCACTCTAAACAAGTGCTACTTTGGGGACTATGACAAGTGATTCTTAGAAAAACTCTCTAATGGTCCACATCTTCAAATTTAGGTTCTCTAGGGTGAGGCATTTGATTTCACAACCGCCAAAAAGTCTAGCTCGATTCTATAACCGGATTGGAAACTTCTCTTTGTTTTGAGTTCACGCTGAAATCAGCGCGAGCAGTCCCTAATGTCACATGCAGGAACATGTATTAACGGTTGGGGAACCCAATGTAATTGATCCTACCATCATCTAACCTATCCACCCTAACTTCCTATGTACCTTTCGTGCCGTTCCCCTTCTTGTTTCGATGCGTTATGTCGACATAGAGATTTTTCGATGGAATTCCAAAATTTCACTCTAAACAAGTGCTACTTTGGGGACTATGACAAGTGATTCTTAGAAAAACTCTCTAAAATGGTCCACATCTTCAAATTTAGGTTCTCTAGGGTGAGGCATTTGATTCCACAACCGCCAAAAAGTCTAGCTTCGATTCTATAACCGGATTGGAAACTTCTCTTTGTTTTGAGTTCACGCTGAAATCAGCGCGAGCAGTCCCTAATGTCACATGCTCTACATATATTAACGGTTGGGGAACCCAATGTAATTGATCCTACCATCATCTAACCTATCCACCCTAACTTCCTATGTACCTTTCGTGCGTTCCCCTTCTTGTTTCGATGCGTATGTCGACATAGAGATTTTCGATGGAATTCCAAAATTTCACTCTAAACAAGTGCTACTTTGGGGACTATGACAAGTGATTCTTAGAAAAACTCTCTAATGGTCCACATCTTCAAATTTAGGTTCTCTAGGGTGAGGCATTTGATTCCACAACCGCCAAAAAGTCTAGCTCGATTCTATAACCGGATTGGAAACTTCTCTTTGTTTTGAGTTCACGCTGAAATCAGCGCGAGCAGTCCCTAATGTCACATGCTCTAACATATTTTAACGGTTGGGGAACGCAATGTAATTGATCCTACCATCATCTAACCTATCCACCCTAACTTCCTATGTACCTTTTCGTGTCGTTCCCCTTCTTGTTTCGATGCGTATGTCGACATAGAGATTTTCGATGGAATTCCAAGATTTCACTCTAAACAAGTGCTACTTTGGGGCCTATGACAAGTGATTCTTAGAAAAACTCTCTAATGGTCCACTTGTTCAAATTTAGGTTCTCTAGGATGAGGCATTTGATTCCACAACCGCCAAAAAGTCTAGCTCGATTCTATAACCGGATTGGAAACTTCTCTTTGTTTTGAGTTCACGCTGAAATCAGCGCGAGCAGTCCCTAATGTCACATGCTCTACATATTTTAACGGTTGGGCAACGCAATGTAATTGATCCTACCATCATCTAACCTATCCACCCTAACTTCCTATGTACCTTTCGTGTCGTTCCCCTTCTTGTTTTTTGATGCGTATGTCGACATATAGAGATTTTCGATGGAATTCCAAGATTTCACTCTAAACAAGTGCTACTTTGAGGCCTATGACAAGTGATTCTTAGAAAAACTCTCTAATGGTCCACTTGTTCAAATTTAGGTTCTCTAGGGTGAGGCATTTGATTCCACAACCGCCAAAAAGTCTAGCTCGATTCTATAACCGGATTGGAAACTTCTCTTTGTTTTGAGTTCACGCTGAAATCAGCGCGAGCAGTCCCTAATGTCACATGCAGAAACATATTTTAACGGTTGGGGAACCCAATGTAATTGATCCTACCATCATCTGACCTATCCACCCTAACTTCCTATGTACCTTTCGTGCAGTTCCCCTTCTTGTTTCGGTACGTATGTCGACATAGAGATTTTCGATGGAATTCCAAAATTTCACTCTAAACAAGTGCTACTTTGGGGACTATGACAAGTGATTCTTAGAAAAACTCTCTATGGTCCACATCTTCAAATTTAGGTTCTCTAGGGTGAGGCATTTGATTCCACAACCGCCAAAAAGTCTAGCTCGATTCTATAACCGGATTGGAAACTTCTCTTTGTTTTGAGTTCACGCTGAAATCAGCGCGAGCAGTCCCTAATGTCACATGCTCTACATATTTTAACGCTTGGGGAACCCAATGTAATTGATCCTACCATCATCTAACCTATCCACCCTAACTTCCTATGTACCTTTCGTGTCGTTCCCCTTCTTGTTTCGGTACGTATGTCGACATAGAGATTTTCGATGGAATTCCAAAATTTCACTCTAAACAAGTGCTACTTTGGGGACTATGACAAGTGATTCTTAGAAAAACTCTCTCATGGTCCACATCTTCAAATTTAGGTTCTCTAGGGTGAGGCATTTGATTCCACAACCGCCAAAAAGTCTAGCTCGATTCTATAACCGGATTGGAAACTTCTCTTTGTTTTGAGTTCACGCTGAAATCAGCGCGAGCAGTCCCTAATGTCACATGCAGAAACATGTATTAACGGTTGGGGAACCCAATGTAATTGATCCTACCATCATCTGACCTATCCACCCTAACTTCCTATGTACCTTTCGTGCAGTTCCCCTTCTTGTTTCGGTACGTATGTCGACACAGAGATTTTCGATGGAATTCCAAAATTTCACTCTAAACAAGTGCTACTTTGGGGACTATGACAAGTGATTCTTAGAAAAACTCTCTAATGGTCCACATCTTCAAATTTAGGTTCTCTAGGGTGAGGCATTTGATTCCACAACCGCCAAAAGTCTAGCTCGATTCTATAACCGGATTGGAAACTTCTCTTTGTTTTGAGTTCACGCTGAAATCAGCGCGAGCAGTCCCTAATGTCACATGCAGAAACATATATTAACGGTTGGGGAACGCAATGTAATTGATCCTACCATCATCTAACCTATCCACCCTAACATCCTATGTACCTTTCGTGTCGTTCCCCTTCTTGTTTCGGTACGTATGTCGACACAGAGATTTTCGATGGAATTCCAAGATTTCACTCTAAACAAGTGCTACTTTGAGGCCTATGACAAGTGATTCTTAGAAAAACTCTCTAATGGTCCACTTGTTCAAATTTAGGTTCTCTAGGGTGAGGCATTTGATTCCACAACCGCCAAAAAGTCTAGCTCGATTCTATAACCGGATTGGAAACTTCTCTTTGTTTTGAGTTCACGCTGAAATCAGCGCGAGCAGTCCCTAATGTCACATGCTCTACATATTTTAACGGTTGGGCAACGCAATGTAATTGATCCTACCATCATCTAACCTATCCACCCTAACTTCCTATGTACCTTTCGTGTCGTTCCCCTTCTTGTTTCGGTACGTAGGTCGACATAGAGATTTTCGATGGAATTCCAAGATTTCACTCTAAACAAGTGCTACTTTGCGGCCTATGACAAGTGATTCTTAGAAAAACTCTCTAATGGTCCACTAGTTCAAATTTAGGTTCTCCAGGGTGAGGCATTTGATTCCACAACCGCCAAAAGTCTAGCTCGATTCTATAACCGGATTGGAAACTTCTCTTTGTTTTGAGTTCACGCTGAAATCAGCGCGGCAGTCCCTAATGTCACATGCGAGAAACATATATTAACGGTTGGGGAACCCAATGTAATTGATCCTACCATCATCTAACCTATCCACCCTAACTTCCTATGTACCTTTCGTGTCGTTCCCCTTCTTGTTTTTCGATGCGTATGTCGACATAGAGATTTTCGATGGAATTCCAAAATTTCACTCTAAACAAGTGCTACTTTGGGGACTATGACAAGTGATTCTTAGAAAAACTCTCTAATGGTCCACATCTTCAAATTTAGGTTCTCTAGGGTGAGGCATTTGATTCCACAACCGCCAAAAAGTCTAGCTCGATTCTATAACCGGATTGGAAACTTCTCTTTGTTTTTGAGTTCACGCTGAAATCAGCGCGAGCGATCCCCCTAATGTCACATGCGAGAAACATATATTAACGGTTGGGGAACCCAATGTAATTGATCCTACCATCATCTAACCTATCCACCCTAACTTCCTATGTACCTTTCGTGTCGTTCCCCTTCTTGTTTCGATGCGTATGTCGACACAGAGATTTTCGATGGAATTCCAAAATTTCACTCTAAACAAGTGCTACTTTGGGGACTATGACAAGTGATTCTTAGAAAAACTCTCTAATGGTCCACATCTTCAAATTTAGGTTCTCTAGGGTGAGGCATTTGATTCCACAACCGCCAAAAAGTCTAGCTCGATTCTATAACCGGATTGGAAACTTCTCTTTGTCTTGAGTTCACGCTGAAATCAGCGCGGCGATCCCTAATGTCACATGCAGAAACATATATTAACGGTTGGGGAACCCAATGTAATTGATCCTACCATCATCTGACCTATCCACCCTAACTTCCTATGTACCTTTCGTGCCGTTCCCCTTCTTGTTTCGGTACGTATGTCGACACAGAGATTTTCGATGGAATTCCAAAATTTCACTCTAAACAAGTGCTACTTTGGGGACTATGACAAGTGATTCTTAGAAAAACTCTCTAATGGTCCACATCTTCAAATTTAGGTTCTCTAGGGTGAGGCATTTGATTCCACAACCGCCAAAAAGTCTAGCTCGATTCTATAACCGGATTGGAAACTTCTCTTTGTTTTGAGTTCACGCTGAAATCAGCGCGAGCAGTCCCTAATGTCACATGCTCTACATATTTTAACGGTTGGGGAACGCAATGTAATTGATCCTACCATCATCTAACCTATCCACCCTAACTTCCTATGTACCTTTCGTGCGTTCCCCTTCTTGTTTCGATGCACGTATGTCGACATACGAGAGATTTTCGATGGAATTCCAAGATTTCACTCTAAACAAGTGCTACTTTGAGGCCTATGACAAGTGATTCTTAGAAAAACTCTCTAATGGTCCACTTGTTCAAATTTAGGTTCTCTAGGATGAGGCATTTGATTCCACAACCGCCATAAAGTCTAGCTCGATTCTATAACCGGATTGGAAACTTCACTTTGTCTTGAGTTCACGCTAAAATCAGCGCGAGCAGTCCCTAATGTCACATGCTCTACATATTTTAATGGTTGGGCAACGCAATGTAATTGATCCTACCATCATCTAACCTATCCACCCTAACTTCCTATGTACCTTTCGTGTCGTTTCCCCTTCTTGTTTCGATGCGTATGTCGACATAGAGATTTTCGATGGAATTCCAAGATTTCACTCTAAACAAGTGCTACTTTGGGGCCTATGACAAGTGATTCTTAGAAAAACTCTCTAATGGTCCACTTCTTTCAAATTTAGGTTCTCTAGGGTGAGGCATTTGATTCCACAACCGCCAAAAGTCTAGCTCGATTCTATAACCGGATTGGAGACTTCTCTTTGTTTTGAGTTCACGCTGAAATCAGCGCGAGCAGTCCCTAATGTCACATGCAGAAACATATATTAACGGTTGGGGAACCCAATGTAATTGATCCTACCATCATCTGACCTATCCACCCTAACTTCCTATGTACCTTTCGTGCCGTTCCCCTTCTTGTTTCGGTACGTATGTCGACATAGAGATTTTCGATGGAATTCCAAAATTTCACTCTAAACAAGTGCTACTTTGGGGACTATGACAAGTGATTCTTAGAAAAACTCTCTAATGGTCCACATCTTCAAATTTAGGTTCTCTAGGGTGAGGCATTTGATTCCACAACCGCCAAAAAGTCTAGCTCGATTCTATAACCGGATTGGAAACTTCTCTTTGTTTTGAGTTCACGCTGAAATCAGCGCGAGCAGTCCCTAATGTCACATGCAGAAACATATATTAACGGTTGGGGAACCCAATGTAATTGATCCTACCATCATCTACCTATCCACCCTAACTTCCTATGTACCTTTCGTGCCGTTCCCCTTCTTGTTTCGATGCGTATGTCGACATAGAGATTTTTTCGATGGAATTCCAAAATTTCACTCTAAACAAGTGCTACTTTGGGGACTATGACAAGTGATTCTTAGAAAAACTCTCTCATGGTCCACATCTTCAAATTTAGGTTCTCTAGGGTGAGGCATTTGATTCCACAACCGCCAAAAAGTCTAGCTCGATTCTATAACCGGATTGGAAACTTCTCTTTGTTTTGAGTTCACGCTGAAATCAGCGCGAGCAGTCCCTAATGTCACATGCAGAAACATGTATTAACGGTTGGGGAACCCAATGTAATTGATCCTACCATCATCTGACCTATCCACCCTAACTTCCTATGTACCTTTAGTGCGGTTCCCCTTCTTGTTTCGATGCGTATGTATGTCGACCACAGATTTTTCAATGGAATTCCAAAATTTCACTCTAAACAAGTGCTACTTTGGGGACTATGACAAGTGATTCTTAGAAAAACTCTCTAATGGTCCACATCTTCAAATTTAGGTTCTCTAGGGTGAGGCATTTGATTCCACAACCGCCATAAAGTCTAGCTCGATTCTATAACCGGATTGGAAACTTCTCTTTGTTTTGAGTTCACGCTGAAATCAGCGCGAGCAGTCCCTAATGTCACATGCAGAAACATATATTAACGGTTGGGGAACGCAATGTAATTGATCCTACCATCATCTAACCTATCCACCCTAACATCCTATGTACCTTTCGTGCCGTTCCCCTTCTTGTTTTTTGATGCGTATGTCTCGACACGAGATTTTTCGATGGAATTCCAAGATTTCACTCTAAACAAGTGCTACTTTGAGGCCTATGACAAGTGATTCTTAGAAAAACTCTCTAATGGTCCACTTGTTCAAATTTAGGTTCTCTAGGATGAGGCATTTGATTCCACAACCGCCAAAAAGTCTAGCTCGATTCTATAACCGGATTGGAAACTTCTCTTTGTTTTGAGTTCACGCTGAAATCAGCGCGAGCAGTCCCTAATGTCACATGCTCTACATATTTTAATGGTTGGGCAACGCAATGTAATTGATCCTACCATCATCTAACCTATCCACCCTAACTTCCTATGTACCTTTCGTGTCGTTCCCCTTCTTGTTTCGGTACGTATGTCGACACAGAGATTTTCGATGGAATTCCAAGATTTCACTCTAAACAAGTGCTACTTTGAGGCCTATGACAAGTGATTCTTAGAAAAACTCTCTAATGGTCCACTTGTTCAAATTTAGGTTCTCTAGGGTGAGGCATTTGATTCCACAACCGCCAAAAGTCTAGCTCGATTCTATAACCGGATTGGAAACTTCTCTTTGTTTTGAGTTCACGCTGAAATCAGCGCGAGCGCGATCCCTAATGTCACATGCGAGAAACATATATTAACGGTTGGGGAACCCAATGTAATTGATCCTACCATCATCTAACCTATCCACCCTAACTTCCTATGTACCTTTCGTGCGTTCCCCTTCTTGTTTTGATGCGTATGTCGACATAGAGATTTTCGATGGAATTCCAAAATTTCACTCTAAACAAGTGCTACTTTGGGGACTATGACAAGTGATTCTTAGAAAAACTCTCTCATGGTCCACATCTTCAAATTTAGGTTCTCTAGGGTGAGGCATTTGATTCCACAACCGCCAAAAAGTCTAGCTCGATTCTATAACCGGATTGGAAACTTCTCTTTGTTTTGAGTTCACGCTGAAATCAGCGCGAGCAGTCCCTAATGTCACATGCAGAAACATGTATTAACGGTTGGGGAACCCAATGTAATTGATCCTACCATCATCTGACCTATCCACCCTAACTTCCTATGTACCTTTCGTGCAGTTCCCCTTCTTGTTTCGGTACGTATGTCGACATAGAGATTTTCGATGGAATTCCAAAATTTCACTCTAAACAAGTGCTACTTTGGGGACTATGACAAGTGATTCTTAGAAAAACTCTCTCATGGTCCACATCTTCAAATTTAGGTTCTCTAGGGTGAGGCATTTGATTCCACAACCGCCAAAAAGTCTAGCTCGATTCTTTAACCGGATTGGAAACTTCTCTTTGTGTTGAGTTCACGCTGATGTCACATGCAGAAACATGTATTAACGGTTGGGGAACCCAATGTAATTGATCCTACCATCATCTGACCTATCCACCCTAACTTCCTATGTACCTTTCGTGCAGTTCCCCTTCCTGTTTCGGTACGTATGTCGACACAGAGATTTTCAATGGAATTCCAAAATTTCACTCTAAACAAGTGCTACTTTGGGGACTATGACAAGTGATTCTTAGAAAAACTCTCTAATGGTCCACATCTTCAAATTTAGGTTCTCTAGGGTGAGGCATTTGATTCCACAACCGCCATAAAGTCTAGCTCGATTCTATAACCGGATTGGAAACTTCTCTTTGTCTTGAGTTCACGCTAAAATCAGCGCGAGCAGTCCCTAATGTCACATGCAGAAACATATATTAACGGTTGGGGAACGCAATGTAATTGATCCTACCATCATCTAACCTATCCACCCTAACATCCTATGTACCTTTCGTGCCGTTCCCCTTCTTGTTTCGGTACGTATGTCGACATACATAGATTTTTCGATGGAATTCCAAGATTTCACTCTAAACAAGTGCTACTTTGAGGCCTATGACAAGTGATTCTTAGAAAAACTCTCTAATGGTCCACTTGTTCAAATTTAGGTTCTCTAGGATGAGGCATTTGATTCCACAACCGCCAAAAAGTCTAGCTCGATTCTATAACCGGATTGGAAACTTCTCTTTGTTTTGAGTTCACGCTGAAATCAGCGCGAGCAGTCCCTAATGTCACATGCTCTACATATTTTAATGGTTGGGCAACGCAATGTAATTGATCCTACCATCATCTAACCTATCCACCCTAACTTCCTATGTACCTTTCGTGTCGTTCCCCTTCTTGTTTCGGTACGTATGTCGACACAGAGATTTTCGATGGAATTCCAAGATTTCACTCTAAACAAGTGCTACTTTGAGGCCTATGACAAGTGATTCTTAGAAAAACTCTCTAATGGTCCACTTGTTCAAATTTAGGTTCTCTAGGGTGAGGCATTTGATTCCACAACCGCCATAAAGTCTAGCTCGATTCTATAACCGGATTGGAAACTTCTCTTTGTTTTGAGTTCACGCTGAAATCAGCGCGAGCAGTCCCTAATGTCACATGCAGAAACATATATTAACGGTTGGGGAACCCAATGTAATTGATCCTACCATCATCTGACCTATCCACCCTAACTTCCTATGTACCTTTCGTGCAGTTCCCCTTCTTGTTTCGGTACGTATGTCGACATAGAGATTTTCGATGGAATTCCAAAATTTCACTCTAAACAAGTGCTACTTTGGGGACTATGACAAGTGATTCTTAGAAAAACTCTCTCATGGTCCACATCTTCAAATTTAGGTTCTCTAGGGTGAGGCATTTGATTCCACAACCGCCAAAAAGTCTAGCTCGATTCTATAACCGGATTGGAAACTTCTCTTTGTTTTGAGTTCACGCTGAAATCAGCGCGAGCAGTCCCTAATGTCACATGCAGAAACATGTATTAACGGTTGGGGAACCCAATGTAATTGATCCTACCATCATCTGACCTATCCACCCTAACTTCCTATGTACCTTTCGTGCGTTCCCCTTCTTGTTTCGATGCGTATGTCGACATATAGAGATTTTCGATGGAATTCCAAAATTTCACTCTAAACAAGTGCTACTTTGGGGACTATGACAAGTGATTCTTAGAAAAACTCTCTCATGGTCCACATCTTCAAATTTAGGTTCTCTAGGGTGAGGCATTTGATTCCACAACCGCCAAAAAGTCTAGCTCGATTCTATAACCGGATTGGAAACTTCTCTTTGTTTTGAGTTCACGCTGAAATCAGCGCGGCGATCCCTAATGTCACATGCAGAAACATGTATTAACGGTTGGGGAACCCAATGTAATTGATCCTACCATCATCTGACCTATCCACCCTAACTTCCTATGTACCTTTCGTGCAGTTCCCCTTCTTGTTTCGGTACGTATGTCGACATAGAGATTTTCGATGGAATTCCAAAATTTCACTCTAAACAAGTGCTACTTTGGGGACTATGACAAGTGATTCTTAGAAAAACTCTCTAATGGTCCACATCTTCAAATTTAGGTTCTCTAGGGTGAGGCATTTGATTCCACAACCGCCATAAAGTCTAGCTCGATTCTATAACCGGATTGGAAACTTCTCTTTGTTTTGAGTTCACGCTAAAAATCAGCGCGGCAGTCCCTAATGTCACATGCGAAACATATATTAACGGTTGGGGAACGCAATGTAATTGATCCTACCATCATCTAACCTATCCACCCTAACATCCTATGTACCTTTCGTGCGTTCCCTTCTTGTTTCGATGCGTATGTCGACCATAGAGATTTTCGATGGAATTCCAAGATTTCACTCTAAACAAGTGCTACTTTGAGGCCTATGACAAGTGATTCTTAGAAAAACTCTCTAATGGTCCACTTGTTCAAATTTAGGTTCTCTAGGATGAGGCATTTGATTCCACAACCGCCAAAAAGTCTAGCTCGATTCTATAACCGGATTGGAAACTTCTCTTTGTTTTGAGTTCACGCTGAAATCAGCGCGAGCAGTCCCTAATGTCACATGCTCTACATATTTTAACGGTTGGGCAACGCAATGTAATTGATCCTACCATCATCTAACCTATCCACCTGAACTTCCTATGTACCGTTCGTATCGTTCCCCTTCTTGTTTCGGTACGTAGGTCGACATAGAGATTTTCGATGGAATTCCAAGATTTCACTCTAAACAAGTGCTACTTTGCGGCCTATGACAAGTGATTCTTAGAAAAACTCTCTAATGGTCCACTGGTTCAAATTTAGGTTCTCTAGGGTGAGGCATTTGATTCCACAACCGCCATAAAGTCTAGCTCGATTCTATAACCGGATTGGAAACTTCTCTTTGTTTTGAGTTCACGCTGAAATCAGCGCGAGCAGTCCCTAATGTCACATGCAGAAACATATATTAATGGTTGGGGAACCCAATGTAATTGATCCTACCATCATCTGACCTATCCACCCTAACTTCCTATGTACCTTTCGTGCCGTTCCCATCCTTGTTTCGGTACGTATGTCGACATAGAGATTTTCGATGGAATTCCAAAATTTCACTCTAAACAAGTGCTACTTTGGGGACTATGACAAGGGATTCTTAGAAAAACTCTCTCATGGTCCACCTCTTCAAATTTAGGTTCTCTAGGGTGAGGCATTTGATTCCACAACCGCCAAAAAGTCTAGCTCGATTCTATAACCGGATTGGAAACTTCTCTTTGTCTTGAGTTCACGGTAAAATCAGCGCGAGCAGTCCCTAATGTCAAATGCAGAAACATATATTAACGGTTGGGGAACGCAATGTAATTGATCCTACCATCATCTAACCTATCCACCCTAACATCCTATGTACCTAGATTTCACTCTAAACAAGTGCTACTTTGAGGCCTATGACAAGTGATTCTTAGAAAAACTCTCTAATGGTCCACTTGTTCAAATTTAGGTTCTCTAGGATGAGGCATTTGATTCCACAACCTTCAAAAAGTCTAGCTCGATTCTATAACCGGATTGGAAACTTCTCTTTATTTTGAGTTCACGTTTGTTGGTATACCGTATAGCATAAAATATAGAGGTTTTTAATACGTAAATAAGGGCTTAAAATGAATATTAACATAGTATAGGGGCTTGACTAACATGATTCCACTAGTTTTGGTGATTTATATATTTTTCAGGGATTAAACAGAAAATGTCCAAGAGTTTGCAAGCTCTACGACATAAAGACGTATCCGTGACGTAACCCAACGTGGAACCTACACTAGAACATTCCGGAAGAGACCGTAGAGCACCGGAATGAAGGTGGGGCCCACCTAGCGAGCCAAAGCGGCGGTCGCCTTGAGGCCCGGGCGGCGGCCGCCCGGTGGGGCCCCTGTAAGCCTCCCATTCAAGGTCGGTTCAGCAGACCGCCTATGAGGAGCAATCTAGTCCATCCATCAAGGTCGGTTTGATCCAAGGGCTGTCGTGCATCCTCTAGGGCTATATAACAAGACCCTCTGACCCCTGGGTGAAACCCAAAATTCATTGGAAGTCATTATACTCCATACCCAGTCCGTCATCAAGACCCCAAGTCAAGATCCTAAGCCCTAGTTCCACCATAATTAGAGCAATAGCTATCTAGGTTAGCTCTAGAGGAAGTCAAGTATTGTCTTGGATTCCTGGATAGTCAAGAAGTAGCGAAGCTTAAGCTTCACGTGGCTTCTCTCTTGTATCTCATTTGTAAGTATTTATTTAGAATACAATTGCTATGACTTTATTCTATTTAATGATTATATTCTTAGTTATATGCTTCTATGCTTATTATGATTATATATTTAGTTTAGTATGTTTGTCTTTATATTCAAGCATGGAGTCGTATAGCGCCCCTTAGATGTACACTATGTGGGTGGTCGACAATGTGTAAACGTGGTGTTTATACAACGTTTGCCTGCGACATCACCCTATATTCTCGATGTGTGGTAGATCGTGGATGTGATACTCCCATTGAGTCCTTTGGAGTCCACCCCGAATGTAGGGGCTAATTGAGCTTTGTTACTATGGTAGGTTGCTTTTTTGTTCCTAATCTTCCTTAGTAATATTCACCATGTGTAGATATAATGCTTCCATACGATGATGACTAGGTGTATTGCACTAATTGTAGTATGCATTGACATATAAGTAGGAGTAACTTAGGGATATTCCATCCATCTCACCTATACTATGGTATTTAGCCTTTTATGATACTAGCTAGTGGCATATGATGATCTTTTGACTTGGATGTTATTATTATTATTATTATCTTATTATCTTTATTATGTGACTTACCTCGTTTGAGTTTAGTATGATGCATATGGTTTACTCTACATTACACCACTGCAAGTGAATCATCATTAAATCATCAACCTACCCATAGCCCATCCCTTTCTTTTTGGTAGAATATAAATACGATACCTGGATAGACTCCTGGTGAAGTGCTACAATTGGGTAATTCTATCTGTGCGCTTGCAGATACCAGAATTATATTATCATAGCAAGAGTTTCAAGTGTCATTATAAGAATATCCGTTCACGCATTTCTTTAGCGTTGTGAGCTAGGGTGACAGACTAGTTTCGTAGGCAATGCTAGAATGTGTGGTACAGCTTTTGTGCCTATCGTGGTGAGATTAACTCCACCATTGATAATGTTACAAAGTCATAAACCATAACTAACTCCGTCTAACTTTATTAACTCTCCGATCTGACTTTTATTGGAATGTGAGATTAACTCCACATCCAAGCTAACTTATTAGATAGATACCATTTATACATTTAAAATTTCTAAATGTGGATCGCGTTAGAGATGTCGACAAGCATTTCCGCGCCGTTGTCGGGAAGAAAGGGTGCTAGCCAAACCTAAACACACATACATGGATAGATTGATGTCACTTGCATCATGTAATGTATCGAGGACCCATTATCAACTACTCAAACAGGCTTACCCTTGTTTGTCTACTTGTTTTTGATTTTATGCAAGGTAAAAATATTCATTGGAGTAATCGTCCAAAGAGCAATATTGAAAATCAGAATTATTAATCAAGAGGGCAAGAATTCAAGCTCGTAACAACTTTTACACCTTTTTGATTTGGACTTGATCAAATTAGGCAAAAGCCTATTGCCTATTTTCGAGACCATGGCCAACAAGACACTTCGTGAATTTTCAGCTCCAACTACGCCAATGTTCGTGACCGGACCGGATGTTGCAATTGGGGATCATGATTTTGAGCTTAAGCCCGGGCTCATTAATATGGTACAAGCTAGCCGCTTCTATGGAAAAGCACATGAGGATGCTAGTGCTCATCTCCAACACTTTTTGGAGATTTGCAAGTATTATCACCATTAAAGGAGTACCAAGAGATGCAATCCTACTCCGTCTTTTCCCATTCTCGCTATTGGGAAGGGCGAAGCAAAGGGTTCTATGCTACCAAAGATAAGAATACTACATGGTCACTCTATTCTACTGCCTTCCTTGCAAAGTTCTTTCCTATAGGCAAGACCAATGCCTTACGGGGGAAGATTGCAAATTTTCAACAAAGAACAAGATGAGTCTATCCCGGAAGCATGGGAACGCTTTCAAGATAATATCTCGAATGCCCACACCATGGGATGGAAAATTGGTTACTTATGCAGACCTTTTATCATGGGCTCACTACAAGTGCTCGTGAAACAATGGATGCCGCAGCCAGAGGCGCTTTCCTATCACTCACACTTACAAAAGCTACTGAACTTGTGGAAAAAAATGGCTTCAAACCCAGAGTTGGAATGAGGAGCGACAACCCCGCAAGAGGTCGAGGAATGCACTCACCGAAGGAGGTAGACATGTTGTCTGCCAAAATGGATCTAATAATGAAGAAACTTGAGGAGAAAGCTCCTGAGAAGAAAGAAGTCATGCAAATTCTAGACTCCAGCATGACATGTGAAGAATGTGGCAACATTGGCCACTCATGCAATAATTGCCCGAAATTGAAGAGGATATGAACTACATCAACAATAACAACAATTATCGCCCTCAAAGAAAATCAAGGTTGGAACCAAAGAAAGACCAAACTACCAAGGTAATTATACAGGTAACTATCAAGGTAATTTTAATAATTTTAACCAACCTTCTTTAAGAGATCTTGTTTTAAATCAAGGAAAAACTAAGGAAAACTTGTCTAAGAAGTTAACTACTAATGATAAAATGCTAGAAACAATAAACAATAGAATGGATAGTTTTTCTTCTCGCGATTAAAAACCAACATAGTTTCAACAAAATGATAGAATCTCAAATTTCTCACCGGGCAATTTCTGTTCCACTAACCGCACCAAACTCTCGGCCAGTAGGAAGAATTAGAATCTCGTAAATCTTGTAGACATTTTTAATGCAGGTCGTTACTTTTACGGAAAAAGTTGGAGAGCCACCGGGCTGGATGACTCCCTACCACCAAAGAAAGGAGATCCAGGAGGCCAGTCATCACCATCCAAATTGGACCACACGTATTTGAGAATGCACTATGTGACTTCGGCTCAAGCATCAACATTTTACCTCGGGTAATTTATGAGAAAGTTAATGGTAATCCATTATTATATACAACCATGTGCTTGCAGCTTGCAGATCAGTCACTTTGCTATCCACAAGGCATACTCCAAGATGTTTTCGTACAAGTTGGAAAATCATATGTGCCGGCCAGATTTCAAGCAGTGAATTGAGACAGGAGGTAGTGAAAAGGCACCAATCATATTGGGTCGACCTTTCTTGAGCACAACGCCTAAGAGCGATTATCTATGCCCAGAGTGCAAAAATATGTTTCAACATCAATGGAAGAAAGGAAGTATTTAGCTTCAAGAACAAGGTACTCACCTCTCCTGCTCATCCGCAAGCACAATACCTTTGTGAGATGCCACCGAACCTACATTCAAGAACACCAAGAAGAACAAAAAAGAAGAACAAGAAGGCTCAGCCTATGAAGGTAATGATGATTAACAAGATAGGTTCTAAGAATGACCATCTACTCAAATCTCCAATGCTGACTAAGATGGAAGATCCGGCATCCCAACAATATCATGCACTATAAACTGCTTGACCTTCAATAACACATATTGAGATACAGGATCCGGCATCAACATCATGGCCAAGGTAACATATCAATTATTATTCGATAAAATGCCCTTGTACCCAACATATGTGCATTCTTAGATGGCGTGCACCAATCATGCCGATTTCCCGAAGGAATTGAAAAGACGTGCCCGTGAAAATTAATGATCATTATGTCCTCACCGACTTTTTTAGTCATGGACATGGGCAAAGAGTTGGACCCACCACTAGTGTTGGGAAGACCATTCCTCAACACTACACGCGCCATTCATCATCTACATAAGAACAGGAGAAATTCACTTCCAATTCCCTACGAAAAGGTAATGAGTTTATTTCAATAGTTATACTAACTATGAAAAGAAGAACAGATCAGACGCAGACGCCCCCAGAAGAAGAAACAATTAAAGATTCAAGAAGAACAAGAGGTAGAAGGACCTAGAGAAGAAAAGTCGTCCACCTCAACAAACGAAGATTGTAAAATTTCGGAAATCAAGGTAGAAGACAAAAGAAATAATGAACCAAAGACAAAAGATATGCAGGTCACTAGAACCTCCCGAAAACAAGAAGTGGATAAAGAAAAGACAACTCCCAAAGACATCATCAAGAGAAACATCGATCAAATCATCGAGCCACCAATTGTGACTACTTGACATACCTTGGGGAGTAATGAGCGAAAACAAGAAAGTCTTGTTCGGAGGACTTTAAATCCGCCGAACCTTCGCCGAAAGGTAATTCGGTAAGTTATCCATAATTAATTCCTAGCATTGCATATTTACTTTTACCGGTTGCATAACATATTTCCCTTTCCAAATTGCATTAGAAAAGACAATAAAAATATTTAGTGCTTTGCATGTTCAAAAGCTTAAAGCCCTATGTGAGTAAATCTAAGGCTTAACACCCTCGAAAATATTTACCGTGGTGGCATAAAAATAAAATAAAAATGCATTCATAAATTTCTTTATCTTCTTTTGCATACAAATAAGAAAACCCAAAAATACTTTTGTTTGCTAAAAGATCTCGGTGACATTGAACAACGTGGCTAAACTCTAACACTTAATCAAGTTCCACTAGCTTTGTTGTCTATTTGAGTTTAGCAGGATTTCGAAGGAGAGAGACATGATGAGCCGACACCACTTGTCACCATCTACCTCAACTTCCACATCACAAACCCGACATTCCAATCTAGCTTGGGGAGAGCACCCCCAGCTTATCCCGATAAGTATCTCTACTACTATTATTATTAGCTAGATATTTGGTTTGCTTAGTTTGCTTAGAGTGAGTCTATATAATCTTTAAAGAGTCTTTGTTATAGTATGAATAAATGATCAAGAGAGGGTGTACACCTTTTACGCTTTTGCTCAACTAAAAAGAACTTAAAAATAAAGGAGATGATGAATAGTTGCTCCGTCAGAATGTCTTTCAAGTACCTAGCTTTCAAGCTTAATTTCTCTCGAAGCTTAAATGTAAAACTGCTTTGACTTGAGGTTTACCCTAAACCTGAAAATCGTGGATTGCAAATGCTTGCTCTAGAGTCTAGGTAATTGACGGATATGATATATGAAAGTTTTGAGTCGCTATTTCTCTTGCTCCTAGTGACACTAGATTTCCTGAGATTTATCTTTTGAAAATTATAAAAATATACATGATAAGTTCCCGTATGACGAGTGTTGAAATTCCTACCACAGCCATATATACATGCTCCATAGATTATGAAAACCCTTTTTATATATATAGGCTGCTTGTTTTGCATTGAGTTTGTTCAACCTTTGTCGACCCTTAGAAACTTGTCATGCTGATGTACACTCCATCCATCCACCACATATATTTCATTCCACTAGACTCCACTCATATATGTTGCTTCTACCCCGAAGTACGCATCCACCATACATTTCCATTATATATCCGCCAAATATGTTCCACTCCTAGCTTGGGAGAAGAGCAATCAAAAATATTCCATTCCAGGTCAACAATCTTATAAAGCTCGAGTCTATCTCTAAAAAGTTTATTGCAAAAAGAGACTTGGGTTGTTAAAAAAAAAAAAAGAGAGAGAGAGAGAGGGAGATGAAAAATGGACAAGTGTCCTACGGGCGAGTAGAGCCTACCTCCCTAAAAGAAAAAAAAAAAAATAAAGGAGAGTTAAAAAAAATGGACAAGTGTCCGCTGAAAACAATGGGTACTTAGATGCCCGCCTCTCCATAAAAAGAAAAGAAGAAATACAACCCAGGTTCTCTCAAATGTTTTCAAGTTTCAAAAGAGAGATGATTCTTCAAAAAAGAGCTAGAATAGAATTAGACTTTTTCGACTTTTTTTCTCATCACATTCATTCTATTCATTTCACACCTACCATCATATTCATTTCATTCCATCATGCACATGCATCGGTGTGACTCGCGACTTTGGATCCATTGTTTGAACTTACAATATATGCTTAGCAAGTAAATTTAGTTTTCTCCCCACCTATGAACTCCGGATATAAGCTTTAGATATAGGGTGAGAGAGAAGAAGGCATAGTATCCCTCCGCCTTAGTCCAAAAAATACCACATACTATGAGAGAAAGGCAAAATAACCTTATTGCCTTAGTGAGGATCCACCAAGTACCACATATGAGAGACTTGAAAGGGTCATACCAAGGAACTTTGAGTTTTATTTCGAAAATTAGCAAAAACTCCTAATGATGGTTGAACAAAGAGTTTGAGACCTAGTGCTTGACTTGATTGTTCTATCTTTCAATTGCCCAAGATCACAAGAAAAAAAAGCTACAAGCTCCATGATTAAAGGTAATATGGGTAAGTTGAAGGTTGAAATAGTTTATCCGAGATGAAATTTTGTTTGAAAGCATGTGTACTTTTGAGGTGTGAAAGCGTTGCAAAGAACTCCCCGATCCAACAACATAGTCTTGCTAGGGACTAGCAAGAGGTAAGCTTGGGAGCTTGTTGGTATACCTTATAGCATAAAATATAGAGGTTTTTAAAACGAAAATAAGGGCTTAAAATGAATATTAACATAGTATAGGGGCTTGACTAACATGATTCCACTAGTTTTGGTGATTTATATATTTTTCGGGATTAAAATGTAAAAATGTCCAAGAGTTTGCAAGCCCTACGACATAAAGACGATCCGTGACGTAACCCAACGTGGAACCTACACTAGAACATTCCGGAAGAGACCGAGAGAGCACCTAAGGAAGGTGGGGCCCACCCGCGAGAGCCAGCGCGGCGGCGCTTGAGGCCCTGGCGGCGCCCACCCCGTGGGGCCCCTCAGTCGCCCTCCCATTCAAGGTCGGTTTAGCACCGCCTATGAGGAGCAATCTAGTCCATCCATCAAGGTCGGTTTGATCCAAGGGTCAAGCCGTGCATCCTCTAGGGCTATATAACAAGACCCTTCGACCCCTCGGGTGAAACCCAAAATTCATTGGAAGTCATTATACTCCATACCCAAATCCGTCATCAAGACCCCAAGTCAAGATCCTAAGCCCTAGTTCCACCATAATTAGAGCAATAGCTATCTAGGTTAGCTCTAGAGGAAGTCAAGTATTGTCTTGGATTCCTGATAGTCAAGAACTAGCTGGAAGCTTAAGCTTCACGTGGCTTCTCTCTTGTATCTCATTTGTAAGTATTTATTTAGAATACAATTACTATGACTTTATTCTATTTAATGATTATATTCTTAGTTATATGCTTCTATGCTTATTATGATTATATATTTAGTTTAGTATGTTTGTCTTTATATTCAAGCATGGAGTCGTATAGCGCCCCTTAGATGTACACTATGTGGGTGGTCGACAATGTGTAAACGTGGTGTTTATACAACGTTTGCCTGCGACATCACCCTATATTCTATATGTGTGTGGTAGATCGTGGATGTGATACTCCCATTGAGTCCTTTGGAGTCCACCCCGAATGTAGGGCTAGTTGAGCTTTGTTACTATGGTAGGTTGGTTTTGTTCCTAATCTTCCTTAGTAATATTCACCATGTGTAGATATAATGCTTCCATACGATGATGACTAGGTGTATTGCACTAATTGTAGTATGCATTGACATATAAGCAGGAGTAACTTAGGGATATTCCATCCATCTCACCTACACTATGGTATTTAGCCTTTTATGATACTAGCTAGTGGCATATGATGATCTTTGACTTGGATGTTATTATTATTATTATTATCTTATTATCTTTATTATGTGACTTATCAATGTTGACACCTATTATAGCATAAATATATAGGCTTTTCAAAACTGAAATAAGGGCTTAAAATGAATATCAACATAGTATAGGGGCTTTATCGACATAATTTCACGAAGTTTTGGTGATTTATATATTTTCGTGGATTAAACAGAAAAACGCCCAAGAGTTTGCAAGCCCTACGACATAAAGACGTATCCGTGAAGCAATCCAACTTGAAACCCACGTAAGGACATTCCGTAAGACACCGTAAGGCACGAGCCCACAACCGGGGCCCACTGCAAGTGCCGGGCGGCCGCCCTAGTAGCAAGGCGACGGCCGAGGCCGTGGGGCCCACCGTCCACCTCACATTTCGAAGGTCGGTTCACAACCGCCATTAAGAAGAGATCTACACCGCTGCTCAAGGTCGGTTTGATCCAAGGGTCGGCCGTGCACGCCTAGGGCTATATAAAGGAGACCCCCGCCTCTGTGGTGAAACCTTAATTCATTCCATTCATATCTCTTGACCTGTTGGTCTTGGATGTGTCCCAATGTGAGGACAACCTCTCCACTAGAGAATCAGGGGCTAGACTCTCCAATGTAGTAGATTAGCAACTAGAGAGTTAGGGAGAGCGGAGCCGTGCTCTGCCTCGAGGAATCTACAGAGTTTGGTATGTCTTGTATCCTTCCTTTGTAAGACATTATGATTTATATATTTATCTTCTCTATTTACTTTCATATTATATTTGGTTAAGTATAGTTGTTATACTATTGCATGGGATCTTCGCTCGTATTGAGGGCTCTAGTTATTCTAGGTAGCTAGAGTAGTAATCGATAGTGTAGACTTGGTGTCTAGGCTATAGGTTACCTGAGGTTGCGCCCAATCCCACGGATAGATGTGGTAGCCCTGGGGGTGACAGCCCTGATAGGCCGATGTAGTCCACCACGTTCGGGTTGGTGTTTCATAGAACTTTTGGCAGCCTTCTCCTAACTACCTTATTCCCATCTTTTCTCGAGTTGGGACGGATCTGCTGCTCCAAAGTGCGTTAGTGTAATTACTATCATAGAACCTAAGTAATAGAGAAGTACATAGGAACCTTGATCTCTCCCGCTGTCCTCTCAACTTGCTGGCTAATCATTTATCATTAGGAATTCTCTTGTGTGTGATATTATGCATAACTCTTATCATTATCATTTACCCCCCTCACTTTAGTTTAGTGGTTTGCTAAGTTAGTAGATACATGATTGTGAGTTATATTAGACTCTTTAGCCAACGCTTCCCCTGTGGATACGATACTCTAGAATACTCATCCTAGGGAAAAGCTACAATGGTAGGTGTTACGTGGCGCTTGCGAATCCTTCATATTCTTTTAGCACTTAATAAATACCAACAAGCTTTTTGGCGTCGTTGCTTGGGGAAGCATTTGGCGATAAGATTTTAATAATGATCTTGATGTCTACTAATTTAGTGTATCACTAGCTTTAGTAGGATTACCCTTGTTCTGTTGAGTTGTGGAATAGACAGGATAAAAGATGTCGTTGCGACCTTCCGACAAGATTCCACAAGAAAAAAAAGAAGAAGAACAAACATTGAAGAACCTGTGGTGCCCGAACATTCAAGATTCATCAACAATGGAACCCTGCCATCTCAAAGGTATGTATTCACATATATATTATTCTAACCATATGTAGATTGTAAAAGAAGTCGCCGTCACAAGAATTCAACGCACACATCTCGGGTGACGTTATAAAACCTGCACATCATGATTAATAAAGGTGAGAAAGTCTTGCTCATGGACTATAAATTGATTGAGTAGTTATCCTTTTTAATTCCCCTCGCATTCACCATTGCATGTTTACTTTAAATAATCCATGCATTCACTCCATTTAGTTTATGTTTTCTTATAGTAGATCCATCACTGCATGTTTAGTTCTTGCAACATCCATATAGTTTGCATCTCAAAAAAAAAAAAAAAATTGCAACATCCATATAGTTTGCATCTCAAAAAAAAAAAAATCTCACCATGACCATACATTTTCATCTCTATTTGAATAAATCTCTATTGTGCTTTCATGGTACCTTGTCTGCTATAGTATGATTTGGTTTGGAAATTCTGCTATTCAAGGCGAATAGGTATTTCTAAAGGCTTTTAAATTAAGCGTGGTGCTTAGGTTAAATGGCCTTCCTTAATTGAATTAGACATGGTGTCTAGTTTGGTTATTGAACTAAGAATTGCTTGCGTAGATATTGGATATTTTGTTGGACTAACCCATGCAGAAATCTCTCAAATCCAATGTGGGTGAGTCAAGAGATGAACTTAGATCAGAGATGAAGCGAGGCATGCAATGAACTCTAACAACCTTGTGCAAAAGACACGGCTCATTCATCATTGATGGGAGAATTGTAAGTATCAAATATCATTCACCTTGTCTTTTGCTACAAGTAAGCTTTGCCTTGATCCATATACTAGAGTGCAGCCATAAACCTAATCTGGTATAAGACATGATAAATACAATCTGTGCTAAGAATAATCAAAGAACCATCATTTCACTAGCATAGAAGAAATCATATAAACTTTGGACACAACCCCTACTTCAAATCTTGTTGTATTCCTTCGGGTATGTGTCCACTAATATTTTGCAGGAAAGGGTCTATGCCATTTCTATACCATGAAAAAGAGTGACATACAACAAAACAACAACATGTTCCTAGGACAAGTTCCCTTCGGGCATTCTCGGTCATTAACCTTGTAGGAACAAAGGATGAACATCATCTGAGGACATGGTGATTGCAACACACGAATAGGGGTGGTTCAGCATTCACACTTAAAGTGGCGAGTGACGAGGAAGGCTCGAGCTTGGGGAGGAAGGCCAATTCCTCTTCAAGACAATCGACAAATCTCTCCCTCTTCTCAAGCTCCCGTCACTCGACGTCTGGTTTGCAATCCCCTACTCACTATTACTTTGTCTCTCTAAGTTTGAATGGTTATAAATGTCATACTTTAAATTCAAACTTAAGATATAAAAATAAAATTAACCCATTAGAGTAAAAGTAATGGTGAACAAATTCTAATTAAAATATCCAACCAAAACTTTTGTAGCATTGAAGAGACCTTTAGCTCCATGACAATTCTACCCCCTGTTTACAAAAACTTGTATATTCCTTCGGGTATGTGTTGCCAACTAATAATGCAGGAATAAAATCATAGAGCAGCAAAAAAGGTCCAAGTGCAACTTAAAGAACAAGAAACGAAGGACGATATAATGAAGGAGACAAGTGAGGAACAAGATACACAAGAGGCCAAAGAAGAAAAAGCTTCGAGGAGAAAGAAAAGGACCACCACAAGGTGTTACGCCGTCAAACCCAATAATAAGATAATATCTTGAGGTAAGTTGTCATTAATTAAGCTTTACCTTAGTTATGGCTTGTTCATAAATAAAGAATCAAACATGTTAGAGTAACAACCTTTTGCTTGATCTAGCTTTTATTAGCTCAACTTGTTTTGTTTCTTTAATTGTTCCTATCACCACTCTCTTGATCTCATAGTCCTAATCATGTAAGTTAGAATGTTGCACACCTTGCTTTGGAAAGAAGATAATCATGCCTTTGATATATCATGTATAGACAAGAAAACCCTTCCAAGAGTCAAGGAGTTTGTTTTCTAACAGTTGAAAGTTTTTCTTTTGCAACATTCATGCTCAATCTTATGATCTTGTCACTCAAGTTAGGACTAACCAAAGCATATAAGAAATCAACTCTATCTTGTTTGATGTGCCCGTGGTTTTGGTTCTATTGGTGTTTTCCCACCAACAGAGCCAATGCACTTGATTCTACCTTCATAGCAAGAGTTTCAAGTGTCATTATAAGAATATCCGTTCACGCATTTCTTTAGTTGTGAGCTAGGGTGACAGACTAGTTTGTTAGGCAATGCTAGAATGTGTGGTACAGCTTTTGTGCCTATCATGGTGAGATTAACTCCACCATTGATAATGTTACAAAGTCATAAACTATAACTAACTCCGTCTAACTTTATTAACTCTCCGATTCGACTTTTTATTGGAATGTGAGATTAACCCACATCCAAGCTA
>JADLZK010003204.1:0-23214 GCA_015847255.1 Hyparrhenia diplandra | reverse complement strand
GTTTTGGATCAAATTTCCTTCTCTTTTGCTTGGTGTTTTTTTCTCTGGAATTTCTGGATCCCGTTTGTTTTGGTGGGTTTCTGTTCTTGTGCAGGCCGGCTGCTTTGTTTCGGCAGCAGCAGCTCCAGGCAGCAGCAGCTGCGCTCGCCGGCCACCGCGTGGACACCAGGACAGAGGCAGGCCATCTCCAGCGTCCCCAGGTCAAGCACCGGCCTTGGGACACGTACAGCAGCAGCAGCAATTCGCCAGCAAGCAGCTACTAGCGACCCAAGCAGCGGCCGGCCACCACGCGCGAGCAGGAGCGCTCAACCGGCCACGCACGGCTCCCCTGCCGCAGGCCAGCTCGACTGCCACGCTCGGCACCCTCCACGCGCTACAGCAGCAGCCGCACATCTGCAGCACGCGAGGCTGCAGCAGCGCCCTCTGCTTCCTCTGCTTGGAGCACGTGCCGCAGATCGGCAGCAGCAGCAAGGCGTTCCCAGGAGCGCTGCCTGCTCGAGCACCGCTGTAAGGCAGCCATCGGCCAGCCTCTCTCCAAGAAACATCAAAGGTCGATCTCCTTGTGCTGTGATTTTGCCTCATCGCCAAATCAATTTGCTTCCTTTTGCAGTGGGCTGCTTGATTGAGTTGTGCTCTGTGAAAGAAATCCCAGCTTTTTAATCAACTTCATCTCGCCTATCTTAACCCGTGCCGCCAAGGTGTTTCTCCGATGAAATGCCTGGGGAGTCGCTCGTCTCTGGGCTGGTCTCAAAATCGTGCTTGTTTTGGCTATCTAGCCCAGTCAGTTATTTGTGTTCCTCGAAACTTGTGTTGGCGTAGAATTTCAGCTTTTGCAAGAAGCCTCATGCTTGTCCTCGTCTCTGGCCACTGAGTTTTCCTCGCTAAAAATTAAAATCCCAAAAATATTTGGCAGTTGTGGAAGCTAGCTTCTTTTATTTAGCTTAGTCTTGCAACGACTTTATATCAAGTCGTGGATTTTGTCTAGTTACTCTCGTCACAAGCAGCGCAGCACTCAGCCTCGAACCCGCTCTTTCGATAGAAATCGGAATCTCAGCTCTCTTTGTCTCGCTCCGCGTCGGTGGGTCGAGCCGACGACCGAAATCGTAAAAGATCGGTGCTCCCATTCACTCTCGGGCTCGCCAAGCCGTCCTTCAGCTGGTATCGGAGCGTCTACATGACTCATGATCCACCCTAATCGGGTCCGTGATCCGCAGAAGGCGACATTGGCGAGAGGTTTGGGTCACTATGGTGGCAAGCCTCCTGAGTTCGACATGGCACCACTATCCCTATTGGAAGATTAAGATGCAAGCAATATCTTATGGGATGGATTGAGAGTGTGGGAGATTGCCGAGGATGAGAATTACCGCGCTAGGCCGCCGAGTGGGTGAGGAACAAATAGCCCAACACAATGCCAACAACCGAAGCGAGGAGCTTGTTGTCTTCTAGCCTCAAAGACACAGAGTTCGAGTTGCCACTTAGAGACCGCTGAGGTGTGTGTGGAAGACACTCAGAGAGCTACCAATGAACCCCACAAGTCAAGGCCCGCTTATATGAGACCTACAAGAGAGAGTACAACAACCTAATCCAACTTTGATGGCAGTCCATCGATTCTCTCTTTGCTAGGTTTCAGACGATCTCAATAAAGCTTCGCTTAACAAGTCCTTCCGGAGAGGCTTGATGAGCACGGTGAAGGCGATGCGGCTCTTGTACGCCCCGATCGTGGAAGGTGGGATGTGAAGGTGTCCGCGATCATGGAGTCCGCCACCACATTACCCTCACACCCGGCCGAGCTCTACAGCAAGCTTGCCTTCTCGAGACGAGCCTCGCATCCGTGCGGCTCAAGAACCCATCTCGCGCCTTAATGCTGCACTCGCCTCTCGGTAAGGGTGGTTCCAGCCGCTAACCCATCACGTATTTCTTTCGCCTTGTCCTCCTTGGTGTCTGTGGGGATGTAGGAGTATTTTGGAGAGCCTTGGGGATGATGAGCTTTAATTAGTCATCACCATTCCTCGCGTTCCACAACAAATCGCTTGAACTGGCCGGCGCGGGCGCCCATCCAAGGGCTGATGCTTCGAAAGCGGAGATCCGACCACTTCATCGCCGCATGCCCAAGAACAAGGACAAGTATCCGCGAAGTAATACTCCAACAAGTACGACTCCGATAAAGCGCAGAAGGGACAAGCGCGAAAAGTACACCTCCCAAGCACAAGTCCAAGAAGGCTTCGGCTATGAGGCGATCAAGAAGAAGTACCTCAAGCGCGCTAAGGAGCACAAGCACGCCTTCCTGTTTCCCTCGTACCGATCTCGCATACCCACTCTTCGACGGCACCTTCCTCAAGCGATGAGGAGCTCTGAGCTGCTAGGTCGAGGACAAGCTAAATGGACTTTTGCTTCTTCACCGACTCCAAGCCCGGGGTTTCTCGCACCATGGCTCTCGATGGAGCTGGTGACCGACAAATGCGCCAAGGCACACGAGCAATGACTCTTTCTTCCTCTCGAGGTACCTCCTACAATCGAATCCTCTCCGATGAGGTTGAATCTTTGGGCGATGCGCTTGTGTGTCAAGAGAAGTTGCTTAAGCTGCACCGCTAGGGAGAGAAAGGAGTACAAGGAGAAGTGGGAGATGGTCGGGATCGAGATAGAGTTGCTTAGGAAAGCTCTGCCGATGTCTCCGATGAGACTGAGTGTGATGCTTGTGCCGCGGGTATATGTCTAGGGGCATCATGTTCCTGGTGTACCAAGTATGCCGCTAGATGAGCACGCTGGATCCGTCTAGGCCGACAAGCTGTTGAGTGCTGCGGTAAAGTCTTGGTTCCACTTATGATCCTGAGTTGGCAGAGAAGGTCGCCAAGCTTGTCGCGTTTGGAGAAGGCCAACTCCTGCATAGCACCTGTCGGGATGTAAAGCAAGTGTGAAGCTTTGGAGTTGGAGCTCATGTCTTGTGGTAAGTACTTTTATCAAGGGGAGAGTCAAGAGGAGATCAAGTATCTTCGCTCGCCTTGAGTTGGGTGTCTTGTGGAGAAATGCAGCTTGCGATGAGATGATGATGAAATGGCTCAAGAGGGGACCTTAATACATCGGGTTTAGGCTTTGCCATAGGTGGGAAGGGAGAAGTCATTTATGGCAAGGTTGGTCAAGGTAGTGGTTTGAGCTCGAGGAGAAACCAACCAACACCCAAATTGACCAAGATCACTCCACCCCGAGCCTACCAAGCCCATTGTGCAAGATGGCATTCTCCAAAGCCAACTACACCTCACCCTCCCCAAACAAGTGTGTGTGGTCTCAAACCGAACCACCCTCAAGAACCCACTTCTGACACTTTTGCCCAGATCCCCGAAGGAAACCCCTTTTCCTTAAGGCCAAGACCACAACAAGAGTGAACCATCCACCCAAGAGAAAGTGAACCAAATCACCACCTAAGAAAGAGGTGAGGTATCACCTGCGGAGTATTGCCGAGAGATGGTCACTTGGTTGAGTTTTGCTTTTAGAGGGAAGAGGGACGCCAGGGCGCCGAAAGGAGTTTGGAGAGAACCGCGGACATGTATCACCCACCACTTGGCATGTATGAGAGGGGGTGTGCGTACGTTCGAGGCGCTTTTGTTGTGGCCTGAAGGTAGGAGGCCCTCGGAGGTTTAAATACCTGCCAGAGACCCCTTTGTGGTCGTAGTTCCGCGCAGTGGATGTAGATCCTCGCTGGGAGATTTTGAGGTTGACAAGAGAAGTGCACCACGTTTTGTTGTGTGTGGTGAGCGCTTTGGTAAGATGGGGGCGGGATGTTTGTTTTGCCTAATGCTTATTCGGGGCAAGATGGTCAACACCGGTACTCTTCCAAGTTTACTAACCCCTGTTGTTGCCATATGCTCATCCCATGTTCTATCGCTGATACAGCCGGAAGGCCGAGGACATGTGGCTCATTGACCCTTGCTGTTGTTCTACATTACGACCTAACTCAAGTGGTTCTCCGAAATTTCACCCCCATGAAGACGAAAAGAGTACATCACTTTCAGACAAAGAACAGAGGGAAGATTCTATCTCGGTGGATCAATCAATCAATGACCACTTTTGTGCTCAAGGATGTGGCGCTGCCTCCAACCTTCACTTCAATCTCCTATCCGTCTCACCGGCGCACGGGTATGAGGTACGCTTGTTAAAGTTGGGTGTTCTCGAAGTTTTGGACTCCCGCGCGATGATCTCATTTGCCGGATTGTGCCATTTGGGCAAGTCTTTCATGCTGATTTTTCTCGAGCTTTTGGCACGCCTTGTTGCTTGTTGGCCGTCCCTCCTCCGGATTTGTGGAAGTGGCATAGAGACTTGGACACCGAAGCTTTTGACCTTCTCACAAGGTTAAGTTCAATGGGTCTAATCCGAGGATTGCCTAAGCTCAAATTTGAGAAGGATTTGGTTTGCCACCCCCGCCGCCACGGAAGATGGTATCCGCTTCCCACCACCCAAGCTATTCGATTATGACCTCGAGACCCGGAGAGATCCTTCACATGGACACGCTTTTGGTCCATCTCCTGTGAGGTCACGGGTGGAAGTGGTATTGTCCAGTGATCGCTGACGATTTTTCGAGATACTCTTGGGTGTTTTTCTATGGAGGGCAAGGATGAGGCTTTCGGCCTTGCTCGTGATTTGATTTTTGAGATCGAAACCGAAAGTTACCGAGACAAAATTATTCGAGCGATTCGCAAGTGGACAATGGCACAGAATTCAAGAACTCGCCGAAGTCTTTTGCGCTAACCTTGGTGTCGAAAGCACCGCCAGCCCTTATGTCCCGCAGTTGTAATGGGGATTGTTGAGCCGAAGAACCGACGCTTTGGAGAGATGGCGCAGGACCATGCTCGATGAACACAAGACTCCGAGGAAGTATTGGGTTGAGGCAATCAACACGGCGTGGCCATGTCTCCAACCGCATTTTTTCTTCGTGCTTTCACCAAGAAGACATCATATGAGCTGCGGTTTGGGAGATTGCCCAAGGTAAGCCACTCGTGTGTTTGGATGCGTGTGTTTCATCCTCAGCAAGGTAATCTCGACAAGTTTGAGTCTCGATCCACATGGCATTTTCCTTGATATGCTTTTGCACTCACATGCTTATAGAGTTCTAAATCTTGAGACTAACCGCAAGTAGAGACATGTGAGGTTACTTTTCGGTGAGATCGCGTCTTGTTCCTCTTCTCGTGGTTTGAGTGTGCGAAAGGATGAGATGGAGCAGAGCATCTTGTGGAGGAGGAGCAGAAGACGCTATCGGGTGATCCCCGGCTTACTCCACCGGGCTTGCCCCAGCCGACTTCGTGATCGACGACGCACCTGCCACGACTTTAACCCTCCCTACCACTACTTCCCCGTCCTGAGGATGTGGCGAGATAGCTGCACTGAGGAGGTTCCCACTCCCCGAGGGGAGGCGACATCTTAGCGCACGGCAAGGCCAAAGACATTCAGCCGCCAAATCCCTTAGGAGACCATGATTGGGGACTTAATCGAGGGTAATAATGCTCCAAAGCTTATGCCATGTCATTTTCGCCATTCTCGCATTTGTTTCCACTCTTGAGCCCAAAGATGTTAACACTCGCATTATCTGATCTCGATTGGGTCAATGCCATGCATGAGGAGTTGCGTAACTTTGAGAGGAACCAAGTTTGGGTGTTAGTTCCACCTCCAAATGGAAAGTGTCATCCCATAGGTACTAAGTGGGTGTTCAAAACAAACAGAGTGAGGATGGTGTGGTGGTGAGAAACAAAGCCGATTAGTTGCCCGTGGGTTTTGTCGTGAAGAGGGATAGACTACGAAGAAACCTTCGCTCCCGTGAGTCTGCCGCATAGAAGCTATTAGGATTTTGCTTGCCTTTGCAGCCTCAAGGGCTTTAAGCTCTTCCGCATGGATGTCAAGAGTGCTTTCCTAAATGGGTTCATAGAGGAGGAGGTGTATGTGAGGCAGCCCCCCCGGTTTGAGAATCCTAAACACCCGCACTATGTGTACAGTTGTATAAGGCCTTGTACGGCCCAAACAAGCCCCCCGCAGCTTGGTACGAGAGGTTGAAAGCTTTTCTCTTAGCTAAGGGTTTTGTGATGGGGGCAGACAAGACTTTGTTTCTACTTAGAAAAGGCAATGACATACTCCTAGTCCGTATATATGTGGATGATATCATCTTTGGTGGCTCTTCACATGCTATGGTATCGAAGTTTTTGCGTAGATTATGAGCAGGAGTTCGAGATGAGCATGATGGGCGAGCCGACCTACTTCCCTTGACTTCAAATCAAGCAAACCAAGGACGGATTTTCGTACACCGCAAGGCACACGAAGGACATCATTCGCAGTTTTCGCGATGGTGAGGCCGCTCTTTCGACGCCCATGTCGACGACGACGGCCCGACGAGGACAAGGATGGAGAAGTCAGGACCAAAGGGAGTACGTAAGGCTGATCGCTTCGCCGGTTGACTGACGGCGACACGCCCGACATCCGCTTATGTGCTCCTCAAGACGTTTTCGCCCCTCCACCGCCAAGACTTCACTTTCAGTCGTGAAGAGGATCTTCGTGTATTTGCAGCTTACCCCCGACTTTGGCCTTTGGTACCGGCCTCTTCCACCCTCTCCCCTCGGCTGGTTATTCGTGACTCGATTATGTCGGGTGATCGTGATGCATAGAAAGTCTACATCCTGTACCGCGCTTGGTACTTCTCTCGTGTCTTGGTCGCCTAGAAAGGGCCCAAAAGGTCGCCACCGACGGCTGAGGCAGCAGTATGTTGTCGCCGCCGCTGTTGCTCCCACCGCTGTGGATGGTTGCCACTTTGAGAGACTTTTGGCCCGAGCTTTTTCGGTACCTTTGTTGTGTGATAGCATGGGGAGCCGTGAGTGTAGCCAAAAACCCCCGTCCCTACACTCCCGCACCAAACACATAGAGGTGAGGTACCACTTCCCGAGAGATCACCAGAGAAAGGGGATATAGATGTACAAAGATGTGTACACGAGCAACAGACATGGACATTTTCACAAAACCACTAGACCAAGTCCGCTTTTGCCCAAATTTTCGTGAGAGGTTGGGCGTGTGCTATCCCTTTTGAGGGGTAGCTTTGTAGTTGATGTACGATTTAGTTTTAGGTTTGTTTTTGCTTTTTGTATCATACTTGCATATCATGAGCTTCACTTTTATATTGAATGGAATGAGTTTGTGCTCTTAGTAGTATGGACATGATAGTGCTTCTAGTTTGAGCTCTTTCTAATCATGTGGTGTATGTTATGAGTCGAAAGCAACTTTTTCAAATGTGAACTTGATTAATGAATGATGAAATTAAATCATGGTTCACCCTTGAGCTCGCTTCTATCATGAGTAGGATGTTGAGATCCTTTGAGCTTTTATGTGTATGCTTGGTAGCTATGTCTCATGCTTTGATTCATTCACTTGCTTAGATTTTCATGATAATACCATGCTAAAACATGAAGTCTAAAGCTAAAGTGATGAAAAGATCGAAAGTGGGTCCATTTTGCCACACTTTGAAGTTCGAGACCGCCACTTGCACTCTTGAATGAACTTGACTTTATTGTGTTTGACCTGCATCATTGTCTTAAGCTAAATCATTGCTCACGATAGGCTTGACATGGTTGATTAGTAAGGCAAGGCAAATGTGGATAACCACACTCGCATGCTCTTTTATAACTTGTGAACCGCCGCAACTCAACTAAAATGAACACAAGTTTTTGCCAAAATGTCTAGCATGATGTCTGAACGCCGCTTTGGGGGTAGTTCACCCGCTTTTTACATGTTTGAGCATTTAGTTGATTTCCTATCTACTTGTGCTAGGTGCTATGTTTGATGGTGAACCTCCTTTTGCAAGATACTAAAAATTTGCTCAAAATGCTTTGCCATATCTCATATCATCTCGATTAGCTTGAGCTCTTGCTAGCACTTGTAATTTGTTGCTATGGTACCACTTTGAGCACTCTCTCATTCGCTGAATATAATCTTAAAGCTTTGCATTGTGACATATTGCATTTCATAGCTTGATTAGTGCATTTGCCAACAAGGGGGAGAAAGATTCAAAGACAAAGGTTCCATGTTTCCAAGGGGGAGTAGCACTTTGAGCTAGATGTGTTGAGCCTTTTTGCCTCTGTCCTTGAGGGTCTAGCTCTTTGTCCGCGGGAAAGTATTTGGTTTAGAGCCGTGCTAGTGGTGTTGAGCCCTGCTCTACCTCTTTCTTGAGGACTAGCGTGTTTTTAACTTGGTTGTGTCGAGCCTTTTGCCCATGTCTTTGGGAACCAAGTCTTGTGCTCCATGTTTGCTATCCAAAGGAGACTGCCTTAGCTTCTCTCGTCTAGCTTTTGTTCACCGATGTGCTATCTTCTACCTTCTTTTTTTTTGTGTTGAATGTTGACAATGCACTCATCAAGGGGGAGATTGCAACACATGGTTGTTTTAGGCCACATGTGTTTAGTTTTGTGATGGAGTGATTGTCAACAAATAACATTCTCTCTATTTTCATTTTATCTTTATGCTTCCGCTATGTTCACCGCATACGCGGAGTGTGTCGAAGACGATTCTTTGGTTCGTGTGTGTGCGTGTGTGGAGCTCGAGATGGTAGCCGACGGCGAGGAAGGGGCCAAGGAGGACGCTACGGCCGACGGACCGCGGAGGTGAAGGAGGGACGTGAGGCTTGGACCGAGGACCGGATCGTCGGGCGGCTAGCCATGGTGGTCGACATCCGGGACATCGACGATGCAAGAGGACGGGCAGACCGCGGTCGATGACGTCAAGACGGCGAAGCGCGTGAGCGTAGCGGAGCTCGATGACTTGGCGACTGGCATCAAGACGGCGATGACACGTGGTCGCAGGAGGTTTGGTGGTTTGCCCTCAAAACCATCGGCGCGGGTTTGCGGTTTGGGCCTCAAAACCATCGGCCGGGCGGTTTCGGCGGGTTTGGGCCTCAAAACCCCGCGACGCCCGGTGGGACGGAAGGACGGCACGTGGCGGGGAGGGAGGTTGCGTGGGATGCAAGGCTACCGATGAGGAGGAGCGGTGGCCGCCGGATTCGAAAAATATCCGCAGCCGACCAAAATAGCCCTAGGGTTAGTGGTTTGGCTCATATGTATCGGAGGGCAAAATAGGGATGAGAAATAAGGACATATATAGAGGATGGCAGCCATCCTCCCTTTGCCTCTCCATTTTTCGTTTTTATTTTCCCAATTTCTAGGTTCTTGTTAGAGGTCCAAGAACATCAAATTGGTGACTTTTGTGGTGTTTTTTCATTGGGGAAGGGAGCCCCAATCTCCCCTGCCGCCTCCGACGATTTGGGATCAATTTCCTCTTCTTCTTTGTTGTAATTTTTGTTGAGAGATTCGGATCCCTTTGTTTTGTTTTTTGGTGGTCTTCTGTTTCCTGTGTGCAGGCCGGGTGCGCGTGTCTCCAGGGAGCGTGCGCTAGCAGGTCAAGGGCAGGAGGCCGGCACCTTCCCTCTCGGCACCAGCGGGCGGGATTCGACCTCGCGCGCAGCTTCAGTCCAGCACGAGCGCAGCGCTGCTGCTGAGCACGGGACCCAAGCAGGCCGCCAAGGCCGGCCATGCTCGCCAAGGGCAGAGGCCTCCAGGCAGCAGCACCGCACGGCAGCAGCTCCTTGTGTGCACCCAGGCAGCTGCCCCCTTTGCAGCTTGACCGCGAGGAGGTGACCGGCTGCAACAACTTTGATTCTCCACGGCAACACAAAAAGAAGGTCGTTTCTTTTCTCTTGATCTGTGGAATTGGCCATCGAGCCAATCTTGAAATTGCTCTGTGCTGCTCTTTTGTAATCCAGCTCGCGGCTTAGCACCTTCCCTGGCTCTTTCTAGTTCGAGCACAGCAAGCTGCATAAAGGCAGCACCTGTCTTCTCTCGGTCGTTTTGGTTCAGCCTTTTGATTAGCATCTCAGCTTTGTTCATCACCGCCTCTCGTGTGGAGTTGTGTGTGTGATTGAAGCCAAATCCTGTCTCGTCCCCTGTCCAGCCAAATAGTGGGATGCTATTTAATTATGCTCCATCAAACCAACCATTGTCTCGATTAGCTCAACTCTATATTTGAATTAGGTACAATTTCTGCTGCTATTTGTGAAGTATAAGTTTTTAGCGTGAGCAGCCCCATGATGGTTTCCGTGGCACATTTGATCTCCCATTTGAGTTTTCGGCTTGCATTGATTTTCATCGAGAGAGTGAGTGAATTTATTTAGAGTACCTCGCCACGAGTTGGCGTTGGTATTTTAGATTTGGAACTTCGCTTCTTCTCTATAGAAGTATTTAAAACACCGCTTATATATGGGTGCAGTTTGGTAGCCAGATGAAAGTTAGCGAGAGAAAGGAAATCAAAGAAGGTCGCTTTTCGTAGTTGCTGCACGCGTACGTACGTACGTTGGTCACAGCACAGATATATAGCAAAGGAGAGTCGAGAGCAGTCAAAGCAGCTCCTTCTTATGAATTCAAAAGCTATGGGTCATCTTCGTACGTAGCTTCTCTACAGATTTGCAGTTTACCTTTTTGCCTGAAATGTCATCAATTATTTTACATGTATAATATAACATTGTAGTCTAAAATGGCCACTGATCAAGTCTTTGTCATCACGCCAACATCCATTGGCACTTGTAGCCTTCCCACAAACGACTGAATCGTGAGGAAACGAGGTAGAAGTTCGGTAGCAGCGGGTCTCTGTGCTGCTGCTAGCGCCAGCTAGTAGTGGGCAAGCAGCGCCACAGTAGTTAGCCTGTTTTCGGCATATGGGTTAGAATCGCAGGAGCTAACAATTATAGGATACATAATTTATAATATATATAGATAGGTATTAGATAGCTTTTCAACACAGGTACAACTAATCAAGATTATCGCACTTTCTCTTTGATGCTCTCTCTACATTTTGAGAGCGTAGTGCCCTATATTGCAAAGCTCTATTCAATCACGGTTATAAAAACTCATTAGTTATTGCTCTATATATTTTCCATCTGTATACATATTACAGTCCCTTGTCTAATTGTGACGAGACCGTCCGAATTATAAACGTGTAAAGATCGAAAATCGACGAAAACGACCTCAACTTTCGAAATCCTGGTGTGACTTATAAACCGAGCGACCATCCGAGAAATCTCCAAAGGATTTCAACCAGCTTTATCGCAACACATACTTGAATACGTAATGATTCAGTGTACTACATCAGCTTGCCATCACGAGATTACACAGCTTACAAGTGATTAACTTACCGCACATCAGAGCTTCATTTGTTATTACAAAACCAAAAGTTCGAAAAGTAGCAGGAAGCAAGTCTTTTAAAACAGTGCGAAACCAAATATTTTTACATTGCCACGGTCTTAATCATATCCCACAAAAGCATGAGAAAAGATTCACGAAAAGCAGCCCAAATGGCTTTAGTCCTCTTTCTCCGCCCGGGGAGGAGCCAATACATCCAGCGTGTCGCCGATTGTTGTTGGGTTATCGTAGTAGGATGCTGTAGCCACTACTGCTGCGCTGGGCGGATGCTTTGCCGTCGATGGTGCGTTGGCGCGGATGCTTTGCCGATGTGTCGTCAACCTCCTCTGGGCAGTTGTTGTGCTACCAAGAGTGATGGTTGCTCTTGCTGTTGGATTGGCGGATGCTTTGCGCCGTGGTTTGTTGGCGGATGATGCCGCCGTGTGCATCGCTCCCTCTTCGGGCAGGCTGTGTGCTGCCAGAGTGATGGCTCGCTCGTTTTGGTTCGTTGGCGGATGCTATGCGTCGTTCAGCGCTGGCAGACCGCGGTGTTACGTGTTGGCGATAATTGCGGTGAAATTTTTCTGCGAGCACAGCTGTAGATCTTAGGTGTTGAGGGCATGCGCTCTCTCTTTGTATCTTTTGTTTATATGTCTATTCTAGGTTTGCACTGGCTATACAGTCTTAGTGATGTGTAATCTGCTATGGGGTTCTCCTTAGCTGGCGTGTAATTCACTTCTCTTAATGAAATACGGGCTATATCGCCGAGTAGGTGAAAAACTGAAATGCTTTGCTTTGATGTCACCATCACATTGTTCTCAATCCTTTATAGGATGAAAAAACACCTTAAAAGCTGAAGTACAGTGTAATTTACGTACTAAAAAAGGTGCTGGATTCTGGCGTCTGTGTCACGAGTTAAAAAACTGTGAGTATGCTACTGGCCGGTAATAAGGCAGGACTTAACCCCAACTAACACAGGTCAGCAGCGAGGTCATTGTATTGGCCAAACTCGCTTCGTGCCTGCCCTGACTCCGATCCACGGGTGAACATGGGAAAAGCTTCGTCGTAGTTGTTGAATTCTTTCTGTAGTAGTTCTGTTCCATACGGCTTGGCTGTGACGTCCGTGCGTCGTCGGGAGTCTAATTCCGTCCAGCAGTACCCAGTCAGTACGTAGTACGTGCTGTAACAACGAAAGGAACCAACGTCCGACATCGTCCAGTGGACTCACCAAGTAAGCTAAAAAGCTAGCTTTCAAGCCAGCCACAGCCAGCGTTTTTTTTTTTTTACAAAAGAAACACATATATTATATTATCACAACAGCCGTTTTACATAAAGGGTCTCAAAGAAGACCAAATTATAACTAAGTCCTGCTTGAGGACCCGCTTGGCGTAATGGCAATGGCCGAGAAGGCGGAACCTTCGGCGGGGTCGCCGTAGGGCGTCGAGGGGCGCACACCAGGTGGATGACCTATAGGGTTGAAGAATGGGGCGGGGAGGAAGCTGCGATGAACAAGCACAGCTCAAAGATTACGTTGAACTCAGCCCGGCGATTGAAGCTTCGGGCCGGATCCCGGTGAGGGCCGGGCGGTGCGTACCACCCACCAGCATAGGAGCAGCCATGCATCAGCGAGGGAAACACCAAGAACGGCGGCTGTTGTAGAAGCGGATGCGGCGGCGGAGGTGGTAGTGGAAGAGAAGGGGAGCAGATCGTTGGTGGAGCGCGGAATCGAGAGGGATGGTGGGGGATCTGCAGGGTGGAAAGGAGGAGATGCGATTTTTATTTTGTTACCACCCGCAATAACGCCAGCGAGCGGCGACCATGGCATCCATGGCGGCCACAGCGACAATGACGAACCGGGCCAGGACGGACCTAGCGGGGACCACAACGGGAAGACTTATAAAACAAACTAAAGGTACTAGCCGCAGCCAGCGTTGAGTTGGTTCACAAGCCAGCAAAACTGAAGCGGCCCTGACTGACGACTGACTACATCCCTTGCTGGAAAAGTAAAACCACATATATATCCATCAGTCTGTCTCTGCTACTGAATCTGAACGCGAGACTTGTGGGTGGAATAATCTATCCATCTAGATTAATTTGAAGTGATGGTGTTCTTTTAACAGTAGTAGGGCTGGCATCGTTAGTTTCCATCAAGATATATAGCGAAGCGTTTATGATGTGACTTTTATGTATGTCAGGATATGCTCGATCATAAAGGTAAAATCTGTATGCGTCTGTGTGTAGACTGAAAGAAAAAAAAACGCTTTTGGTAAAAGTTTGGTGTTAACAAGAACACATTAAAAAAGTCCCTTTTGTGGTTGCACGTATTACGAATCATCAAAGCTCGGCGGCCTAACGGCTAACGTGCGTGCATTATTGGTCACAGCAAATTAAAGCTGGTTTGAGATCTATATATGGCGATTGATCGAGATCGAGACTGCTGTAACGACGCGGGTAGCAAAGGAGAGCAGTCAAAACAGCATGTTACCGGCCGAATCAGCCATTGGATGAGGGATGGGGTGTGGCGCAGGGCACAGGTCGTTTATTGCATATTATTCAAACCGTGTGTTATTGTGCATTTCGGGATAAACTAACAAAACTCTTTCAAGTTGGAACTTGGAACTGGTAAAAGAGATGGGGGTTTGTCTTGTGTTCTGATTATTGACTCGTACGTGGACGATGATGATCCATCAGTGATGTGGTGACGACACGATGCATGTCTGTCGGCACAGTCGTCGAGAATCCAGTCACAACGGTTTGTGCATGCATGCATGCTTATTCTTTGACTGATCCGCAGTTACCAGTAGTATCAGGGGAGGAAGGGAATCTGAACTGAAGGCTGTCGATCGAATGGATGTGTTTAGATCGAAAGGGGTGGCGAAAAACAGCGTAGCGTATTTGTATTGTTTTACGTTTATTGAGGTGGTAAAATATTATTATCTACCATGGGGGTAACTAGGCTCAAAATATTTGTCTATAGCTTATACATCTAAGCTGTATGAGTGAGATTTACATTTTTATTTAGCTATATTTCATACTCTATACATGGGACTTTTTGGTATATTTAATCTTGATGTGATGAGAATTTTTAGGAACTTTTGGTTTTACTGTGACTAGAGACTAAACACACCGAAGCCGCTGAATTCCTTCCAGCTGCAAGGTTCAGGGTTCAGGTTCTGCATTCCTCATCGCCCTGTACTGGACTGGACTACTGCAACTACAGCCTCAATCAAGGCAGACAACCGGAAAGAACGAAACGCAAGGCGACTAGCAAGAGTGTGCTGATCCGGTCGCTGACGTTGCCTGAAATATTAAGGGGCGCGGGGCGCGGGCTTGGTTCGCGTGATCCGTCTGTAGGCGTTGGTGTTGCGTTGCGGACGGGCGTGGGTCGGTGCGGGTTTGGATGGCGATACGTTTGGGGTTTGGGGATGCGGCGTATGTCGTTTCAGATGGATAACGAATCGTGGTGCAGGACGCGCCAGGCTTTTGGATGTCATTTGTGGAGTTAATTAAGATTCGAGATTTTTTGACGGCGGTAGGTTTGTGAAATCGTTACGGCATTTATGCTTTCGGATAAGGTTGTTAAAGACTGGACTTGGATCTTTTCGTTGATTACTGGTTACTTGGCGCATAGTGTTACATATATTTTTGTGTATATATGATTTACTTACGACTGATTTGAAGCGTTAGGCTTTTAGGAATGAGATGACATCTATTTAGGAATGATTGGTATATATCAGCGTTATCCAGTCAATCAGAATCTGTCTGTGTCCTTCATGGCTCAAATTTCCAAACATTTGCTCGCACGCAGTAAAGGGTGTGTTTAGAGCCCAAGTTTTCTCTTTAAAAGGAATTTCATACACTCCCATCATATCCTATCACATGGGAAACAATAAATGCATCAAAAGGCATATCGGGGTATGAAATATAGGTAAAATAAACTAATTACAGTTTAGATGTACATTCTTGAGGCAGCGATTCTTTTGAGCCTAGTTACCCCATGGTAGGATAATATTTACCACAAATAAGCAGAGAGAGCAATACTTTCAGGTCTTTTCAGTTAAACTCTGATTCTGCCAAATTTGGCGAGGTGCAAACTTTGCCCCAAACATTTTGCAGGGCTCTAAAGCGCACACTTAGAAATTGAAGTAGAGATCGATGCCCGCAGCTGCAATGCTGTTGGTGCGGTGTAGGACAGATTATTCATTCTCATTGATTTCCGCCACTGTGCTCGCCCGCTTTCATTCCCGCCATCGATAACGATCGCACGTACGTGCACCTCCGTCGCCGTCGTCGTCGGGCTCTCTATACTTCTGTTTCCCACGTCGTCCGATCGAGGGTCCAGGGGGCCTAGCTAGAGTCCATGCTACATGCATGATACTCTGCCATGCATCCGTATATGTGTACACGGAAGACTCGCTCAGTGAAGGTAAACCGCTAGCTGAGCTGCATACACATGCGAGCAAGCATGCCATTCGCGCATAATCTCATTCTCACTCTCATCACACAGCAGGGAATCTCATCGCAGGCTTCCTCTTGTGTAGGATCGAGTACTATATATACTCTGCATGGGTTTTAGGGGCTCTGTCGGTGTCAGTTCGACCACAGTCGTCGTCTGTTTTGCACGGTACAAATTGCAGGGGAATCCACTAGTAGTATACAGTTCAGTCACGGCGCGGCTCCATCTTGGAATGATAGGTTCATCCCATTCCATCACTTAGCATATAAGAACAGTTGCTTTAATTGATACTCTCTCATGTATACTACTACCTCTTTTCCAAAAGAAATACCAAAATCTGGACACATTATTAGCCGGTTTTGCCGAATGCGTAGTGATACAAAGCTAGTATCAATGTTATGACTTTAAATTGTATGATGAGATAAAAATATATATCATAGTGAATCTAATGGCATTTGCTTTGGTCATATATAAAAATTTCTTTTTTTTATATATAAATAGGTTTTATGACTTTACTTTCGTGACGGGGTTAATACACTGGGGGCAGTATCAAACTCAAAACTATGAGAGTTTCTATAATTGTCAAGTCCCGTAGACACTATGTGTTTCTTTAAAATAAATATTTTGTCCAATACGTGTCGTGGGTGGGTTTTCCCTTCCCCTTCCACGCAAACATCAAGCACCTAGATGAAGTAATGCAAGGGTGAAATGAAACATCTTAGCAAGCAAATTCGTTTTGACATACTATTTAAGCGACAAGTTGAGTTTAGCAACAATTTCACATGGAGATATAATATCGATATAAAATTAGTGACTTCCAACAATTTCACAAGGCATAACACCTTCAATATTATTCATATCTCATAGACATAACACCTTCAATATACTTCTTGAATGCATATGAATGCAATGCAAAAGAATGTCTCTAAATACGCACACAATAACAAGTGGTAGGTGGATCTATGATGTTGTACCGGTACAGTTGTGACCATAGGTCAGCGACATAACTTTCAATTCAAATGACTGATGCAATACACTTGGCGTTGCTACAAAAACACCATGATACTTCAACTTCATCACCTGAGCTGTGGGTTAACCACGTATATATCTGGAATAATAGCATCACCTTAAATAATAAGTAAATATAGGATGTCGTGGTTACATGTAGATATAGTTTCCCTATGTAAGAGATCATTTCCTTCTTCTCCTCTCTCTCTCTCTCTCCTCTAATGCTACATCACTATTTTGCTTTAGTTGGCACCTAGCTAATTAATGAATATATAAACCAAATTTCTAGTTTCTGTGGTGAGACTGCTCTTAGAGTAGCACAAGTGTTCACTTGAACTATTTATCAGTCATGGTACCATATTCTTCTCTTACAACAAAACAATATCCGGCCGGATTATCAGACGGAAACTATTAGCCAAACTAATGAGTATGACCATATCAAAACTTTTCATGATACCAGACCTATATGTATACCTAGTGAGTAGGATCACTGATAACCATGTAGGGGTAAATCGAAGAATTTACTTGCCGTCGTCGACTCCTCGTCCTGCTGTGTCGAAGTAATTACCATAGTAATGAATTATTTAGTGGAATTATTTAGCCTTTGAGGAGATCTTGTGCTTATATATTTCAAGTTGGTGAGTGGTCAACACTTATGGTAGATACACATGTAATTGGTGTTATGGGAAAGTAAATTCATATAGAGTATCTTATACTAATTTATTTAATATAAATTTAGGACCAGTGAAAGTACCATGCATGTGTATCTATATAATGTAATATAATAATTTTAATCAGTAATTTATATGGTAAACCTTATATTTATACGGCAGAAGTAGGAACACTAGATAGTACTCCCCTCGTCTCAAATTGTAAGTTATTCTAAGAATCTTGGAAACTCAAAGCATCCTAGAGTTTAACTGAATTTACAAGATAAAATAACGCATTTATGATGTCAACTAGTATCATTATATTTCTCATTAATTATAATTTCATGTTACACTTATTTGGTATCATGAGATGCGTTAAGTAATTTTCTATATAATTTTGGTCAAACTTGAGAGTATTTGACTCTTTAAAATTTGGAATTGACTTACAAAGAACGGAGGGTATTAATAAATTGCTTACCACTCCCACATCCTGTGACACCAGTTCGTAGTACACAGAGTACGGAATGTTGTTATTAATATTTCATTGTGTTTGCGAGACTAGACCGCGTCTCGGCTGCCTTGACTCCGAGTCCAGCCGGCCGGCCGTACATCTCAGTTTAATTTATTGCGCCTTTTCATGGTTTGGCATGCACCGCGCGCATAAAGCAAAATCATATCGTCGCCACCACTTTTTTGTTCGAATCACAATATCATATCACGTGCACACACTCACTACGTATAAACGTGTGCATACATCTACGCCCTCGTCCCTTTTCAAATAAAGTTTCATCTAAATTTTCATGCTAATCAAACTTTCACAAGTTTAATTAGATTATAAAAATATTAATAATATTTTGTATGTCCAAAATAGTAAATACATGTAATAGTCAATCTAATAATACTTATTACGCATGGTAAATATTAATAATTTTTAATTACATGAGTGAAATTAAGTAAGTCTGACCCCGACCTCGATATGTGATGGTGACAGTTAAAAATGACAGTTGGTGAGGAAATATTTTGGGTTCTGCTACTGCACTTTTCGTTTGTATTTGGTAATTATTGTCCCACCATGGACTAGCCCAGGTAAAGATTCATCTGCCACTTTCGGTTTAAGAAATGTGATTAGTTTTTTGTTCCTACATTTAATGTTAAAATGTATGCGTCGAGGTGCGATGTGGCCAGTGCTTGTAGCACTTTAGGTTCACTTTTCGTGAACTAAACAAGGCCTATATCAGATATCTCAGATTGAGGGGATATTAAAATCATCAAAGATGTCCAACAGGCATATGGCCTATTACTGAAAGTGAACAATTCCAATATATTCTAAAATGAGCAACAACTTTCATAAAGAATCAACTAATTCAAAACTAATCATCACTACTAATCTATAACTCTTATAAAGATAAACCTTACGGATGATTTCTCTATACATGTAAAGGTGTCCACGTTATTCCCCACTAAGTGAACCCACTAGATGTGCCATCTTTACATGTAAAAGTGTCCACGGGCGTACCCACTAAGTTCATATCATCCCTTATTAATTACAAAAAATGCCCATGTCATCTCTATCATGTGAAATAATTTAAATCTTCAATCTATTAACTAACTCTTGTATATAGATAAACCACACTAGATGATTTCTCTCTATACATGCAATTGTCCACATCATTCCCCCTCTAAGTGGACCCACTAGATGTGCTATCTTTTATGCAAAATTAAGTGTCCACATCGTTTACCCACTAAATCCATGTTATCCCTTATTAATTACAAAAATATCCTTTGTCATCTCTATCTTGTGAAATAATTTTAATCTTTTTTAATCTATTAATATACTCCCTCCGTCCACGAAAAAAAGAAGTGTCATTTTAGGTTTCATAAATGCGTGTTTTTGATCATCCATCTTATTCAAAAAAGTTTTATAAATATCATTTTATTTTTATGACTTATTTATCATTAGGAGATACTTTAATACTGATTTATTGATTTTATAATTGATACAAAAAATTTTTGAATAAGGCCGGCGGTCAAACACGATGTAAAATGCGACACTCTTTTGGGACGGAGGAAGTACAAGATTTTCATACGGTATTTGTTTCATCACTTATTCTCTATAATGTAATCAAATATTCTATACTGATTTTTACGTGATCCGTTATAAAATAACTTGCAGTCAAATTCTTATATATGTATATATAGTATGCAAATACCATATAGTAATGCTATGTATATGAAAAAAATACTTTTTAGAAAATGCGGGGGCATACTCTAGTATTACTAATCTCCTTTTTTTTTTTCAGGCGCAACAAACGGAATCCTAGATACTAAGAAAGTGGCAAAATTCACCACCTTGCTTCCACTCGGTTTTACTCTGCATGCTTATCGCAAACGGAATCCCCAGATACAAAAGTGATGGCTACCTCCGCGCTGGCCGTTTGGTTTTCTTTTGCATGCATGAGCATGATTGGTTACTAATTGATTATAAAGGCATGAAGATGGTATAAAACAAACCCCGATAACTCACACGACACTGTGTTAGAAAATAAACCCTAAAAATCCTCACAATAATAAAAATGTTTATCTTTTTTAAAAATACAATTACAATGCTGAAACTCAAAATGAGCACACACACTCATCCCCTAATTTACATAGTACGTGCGCTTCGCCGCCGCTTGATTTCAAATTCGTTGCACGAAAACACACAGCTGAAGGCTGTGAGGCCTTGAACTCGAGACCTCAACCTCACACTATTCTCCACAATCACTCCACCATAAGATAGCTATGCCCATTTTGGGATATTGGTCTTCTTCATTTTATCTTCATTAGATTTTGAAATGAGTATTTAGAACCTGTCTTCAAAAAGTATTTGGAAAGCCTAAATGAATTCAAATGAAAAAACGTTAACTTTGCTACAAAGTTGTATAACTTCTTGAGGTCTACAACCTTTACATCTAGTCGTTCTCCATCTAAGGTGTTTGAAATTTTGAGTTTCAAATGTGTGAAATTCAAAGCATAATTTTCCACATGCATGGAGATGGTTTAAATGAAAAGTTGGCAACTACAATTAAAGTTGCACAACTCTTTGAGATGTACAACTTATTTCTTTTAGATCATTTCAATTCTCGCCGAGGTCCGTTGAAATTTCCAAATTTTACTGTGCTTCTCTCTATTTTAGAGGCTCTACTCTTTCCAGCTACCTCTAATAGAAATCGATTTCTAGGCGGCTCGAAATAAAACCACTGTAAGTGATTTTTAGAGGCGGTTCCATTTTTGTCACTGTAGATGTAGAGGTTCTCAGTTCTGACGTCCTTTGTAGAGACGAATGAAAATTGAGCCTTCTCTAGAAAAAGCTCTGTTGCTGAAAATCAATATGTACTAGCGCTCTTTATCGTTTTTCTCTTAATAATTGTTATGGGACATAGGCACCTTTTTTAGTGTTTATATTAGAGAAGAATTGATGTGTCCAGAACCATCTTTGGGTACAGCGTGGTAACAAAATGGTAGCGATAAATGATATTGTATTTTTTTGTTGATGCAACAGCACCGGGATATTATAGTGTTCCTTTGTCAATCTATATACTCGCTCTATTCTAAATTATAAGCTGCTTTGACTTTTTTTGGTTCATCGATTTTGCTATGTATCTAGACTTATGTTATATCTAGATACATAGCAAGATAGATGTAAAAAAAGCGATTATAATAATAGTAGTAAGCGGGAGAAATTATTTTGTTGCTAGGTGTACACAAACGCAAGATCTTTGTCGAGGAATGAAGCCTCACGAAGATGTCCCGAAGCCAATCAAGAGAAGTCATCGATGTTGTTGCTGCTGAAGATGGCGATCAAGCAATGTCGATAGAGAGGCGGGAAGAAAAATTGAAGACGGGCGGGTCATCCCACTACCGCGGCCCAGAGAAGGCGATCAAGGCCCGGCCGGAGTATCTGGCACCCTGCGGCTGAGTACGCTGCGGCGTGACCAGGGGAGGCGTACAGAAGCGAGTGTTTCGGCGTTCACGAGGAGGGGGCGGTACGTAGAAGCAGAATAGTTTGAGCGTTGCTGGCGTCCGGGTTGGGCGAGCACGCACAGCTACTGATGTTCTAAGTTTTCGCGGCGATTCTTGTTAAACCTTGCGCTGCTTGTTCAAGTTCTAAATCAAGTACTAGTAGACCTATAGACTGCGCGATTGTCTTTTGATGCGGCTTACATTTGGCTGTCGGATTCAGTTCGTTTCGCGTGCGAGTGCACCTCTCAGTCGAAAGCGTGTTCGCGAAAGCCGCCCAGCCGCGTGATCCGTGAATACGGCTGCACCATCTTACGATTTCAGTGCTCCAACGCGCGCTACAGTCGCTGGATCCGCGTCGACGCGAAGCCATACGGCCGGATAAGATTGGTGATATCACAGCAACGACTTCACCTCAAGGATCGCACGAATCTGCGCCTTGATGATGCAACAGCGAGTGCGTTTCCACACTCCGAGGCCAATACCTCGCGTCTTGGAGGAGAGATCACCGGTGGAAGCCCAGAGGTGCAAGCGATGTGGACAAGTTGCGAGGATGGGTTTCCATGTGACTTTGGTTTTAGCAGCACGACCGCCTGCGGCATCGATGAAGCGACAGAGAATCTCTAATCACGCACACAGGGTGTTGCGATGTTGAGAGCATGTACGAGTGCGAGCCAAAGATCCAAGGGGTTTCTCGAAGTGGTGATCAAGAATGCAGGCGTGGATGCATCCACGGCTCCAGTGAGTCACTCGTCTCTCTGAATGTCATGGTACGTGGTTACCGCGGTGAGTCCGCTACTCGAACTACATGGCTCCCTAAGTCACGATTCGCCTTCACATGAATTTTTGCACGTGGATCCGGTGCTTGTGGATTCAGGTTGCGCTTCGATGGACTGCGGTATTCCTCTTTTGCATGGTACCATTTCATTTCAACAACGTACGCGTACCCACCCCATAGAGTTTCCACGAGTGTGACGCCGCGTAGTCCCAAGTTAGTGGATTAAGAACACAGCGATACAATTATTTTATGATGTCTAAGCAGGTGGTCGATCTTTACAGTTTAGGTCTAAAGCTAGCCTCCTTAAGATTTACGTAGGTAATCTTTTGCGTGCGGAAACAATCTTTGGATTATGCTAGTGAGGGATACTAATTTGGCGAGAATTGTGTAAGAGCATGCATTGATAAGATTTGATAAAGCTCGACATAACTCTCTTTACTTAAAGGCCGGTTTTGCCCGAGTGAAACCCAGGTGAGGGATGTGGCGGACTACGATTGAGACGTTTTGATACTTTCGTTCATCAGAATTCTTGCTCGCTGACCCCAAGTTTGAGTGCTGCTACTATCACTGTCCGATTTATTGATGGCATGAAAGATGAAATCAGAGCGGTGGTTCTTGCATTCGAGTCACGGTGATACGGACAGCTGGCGAGCCAATATTGCAGTATGCTTGCGAGGAAGAAACAAGTAAAGATTTACTATAGAGAGGGAATTCAAGAAGTACAGGAAGGACATAATCACTTCAAATATAATGCTAGGCATACTTTCCGTGTTAGTCAACAAAGGGGGAATACGTACTGGTAATGCTAGAAAACATGTGTTGATCTTTGCCAAGACATCATCTTTACGAGACAAGCGCCCAACTTACTTATGAACTTCACGAGGACGAGCCAAAAGGTTTTATGTTATAAGTGTGGCATGAAAGTGCAGGTCACGGTCGCCGTAAATGTGCTACCAGCGTGCGCTTTACATGTGGTAGAAGAACTCACGCGAGATGGTGTGCAGGTGAAGATAGCCACTGTTCTTTGGAGGAAATCCCCAACCTTTTCACGATCGCGGTGACTACGGTGATGATTTCATGGAAATATCTCTTGATGCTGCCCAAGTGCGATTCTGTTCAAAGTAAGAATGATTG